>CABHPQ010151835.1:28577-40182 GCA_902168405.1 Peromyscus aztecus
AACTTAACAGCACACTTGAAAGCTCTAGAACAAAAAGAAGTAATCATGCCAAGAGGAGTAGATGGCAGGAAATCATCAAACTGAGAGCTGAAATCAATAAACAAAGAGAACAGGAAAGAGAATCAATGAAACAAAAAATTGGTTCTTTGGGAAAAATCAAAGAGACAGATAAACCTTTCCCAAGCTAACTAAATGTGGAGAGAGGATATGTAGTTGGAAGTTTTCTCCTGTCCTACCCGGCACCGAGGTCCCACAGCTGCTTATAAAATAATCACTCAGAAGCTTATATTAATTATAACTGCTCGGCCATTAGCTCAGGTTTATTACTGACTATCTCTTACACTTAAATTAACCCATAATTCTTATCTATGTTTAGCCATGTGGCTTCGTACCTTCTCTCAGTTCTGCCTTGTCATCTTGCTTCCTCTGTGTCTGGCTGGCAACTCCTGACTCAGCTCTTTCTCTTCCTAGAATTCTCCTTGTCTGCTTGTCCCACCTATACTTCCTGCCTGGCTACTGGCCAATCAATGTTTTATTTATCAACCAATCAGAGCAACACATATTCACAGCATACAGAATGACATCCCACAGCAAGAGTAACCAAATTAACAAAATCAGAAGCAAAAAAGAGGGAATCACAACAAACACCAAGGAAACTCAGAGAATCATAAGGACATACTCTAAAAACTTGTACTCCAAATTGGTAAATCTAAAAGAAATGGATAATTTTCTCTGTGCATACGACTTACCAAAGTAAAGTCAAGATCACATAAGCAATTCAAACATACCTATAGCCCCTAGTAAAATAGAAGCAGTCGTTAAGTCTCCCAACCAAAAAAAAAAAAAAAAAAAAAAAAAAAAAAGCTCAGCGTCAAATGGTTTTAGTGCAGAATTCTACCAGACTTTCAAAGAAGAGTTAACACTAATACTCCTCAAATTATTCCACAAAACAGAAACAGAAGGAACACTGCCCAATTTATTTTATCAGGCTACAATTACCATGATACCCAGACCACATAAAGATCCAACAAAGACAGAGAATTACAGACCAATTTCCCTTATGAACATAGATGCAAAAAAAAAAAAATGCTTGCAAACAAAATCTAAGAACACCTCAAATAGATAATCCACCATGGTTAAGTAGGCTTCATTCTAGAGATACAGAGATAGGTTAATATATGAAAATCAATAAATGCAATCTACCATATAAACAAAATGAAAGAAGAAAACCACATGGCCAACTCATTGGACATAACTAAACATAATAAAAGCAGTTTACAGCAATCTCATAGCCAATAACAACTTGAATGGAGAGACTCTCAAAACACTTCTCAGCTGTGATTAAAATACTATAAATTCAAAATAGAAGTTATAAATCCCAAAGCACTAAAATATTAGAGACCCATAGCCAACAAGGAAGATAAGACCTTGTGATGTTTTCCTGATGTGTTATCTTTACTACACTAAACTCCGAGGACAGAAAGGAAAGCAGAAATTACAGTTCAACACATCACACACACACATGTTCCCCCCTCTCTCCCTCTCTCTCTCTCTGTCTCTTCCTCTCCCTCTCTTTCTCTCGCTCTCACACACACCCCACATATGCTTTCTCTCACACACACATGCTTATACTCTCATCTACCCCTCTCTCTCCCCCTCCTTCTTTCTCTCTTTCTCATTCTCTTTCTCACACTCACACTCCACACATGTTCTCTCTCACACACACATGTTCTCTCTCACACATACACATGCTCACACATGCACACATGCTCTCTCTCACACTCACATGCTCTCTCACACACATACTCACACACACGTTTTCTCTCTCACACACACACACATGCTCTCTCTCACACACATACATGTGTAGTTTAACACTGGATGATATAAAGGGAATAAAAACTCAATGAAAAAGGAAATTATGTTCTTAAAGGACCCCAAATAAACACTTCCAACTTGTGGACTTTAGCCCTATAAGTAACTTAGGAAATTGGACTAATATTGTAAAAAATTCTTACAAAGACAGTCCTAGCCTTGAAAATTTTTAATGGTGAAGTCTATCACATATTTTTAAAAATAAATAATACTCTACACATTTTCAACCTTCCTAATGCTGCAACCCTTTAATACAGTTCCTCATGTCATGGTGACCCCAACCATAAAATTATTTTCGTTGCTGCTTCATAACTGTAATTTTGTGACTATTATGAATTGTAATGTAAATATTTGATATTCAGGATATCTGATATGTGACCTCTGTGAAAGGGTTGTTCAACCCCCAAAGGGGTCTCGACCCACAGGCTGAGAACCGCTGCTCTACACAAACTCAGAAAACCACAAAAGAAGAAAGGCTTCCCAACCTCTCCTTGAAGCCATGTTACACTGCCATCAAAACCAAACCAAGGTATTACCAGGCAAAAGAAAAACCATACACCAATGTTCCTCATGAGCAGAAACTTTACAAAGACAACTGTAACAAATCAAATCCAACAATATATATCAAAGATAGCACTTCACAGCCAAGTAGAATTTATTCTTAAAAAATGCAGGATTGATGTACTACTTAAAACCCAACTGTGCAATTCTAGAGATTCTAGCCAGTGCAATAAGACCAGAAAACTAAACAAAGATATTGTGACTTGAAGCAATGGAATCTACAAAAAAAAAAAAATCTTCCAGAATTTCTGAGTTTAGCAAAGAAAACACAAGGTCATACAAAAGAAATTTTTAATTTCATACACTAACAAACACTTAGAAAATAAAATTAAGAAGCCAATGATATTTCCAATAGCATCAGAATATAAAATGTTTAATGATATATCTGAAAAATAAGATGTGTATGATGTATATAATGAAGATCCAATCACTGAGAGAAATTTAAAGATCTAAATAAGTGGATAAATGCTTTTATTCATAGATATGGAGACTCAGATTTATCAAAGAATCAATTATCTCCAAATTGATGTATAAATTTAATTCAATCAAAATTCCAGAAAGTTTTGTAGAAATTTGCGGGCTGATTCTAAAGCCACATGAAAATACAAAGGATATGGAAAACATAAAGTACTCAGAAACAGGACAAGATTTTAAGGGATCCCATTTCATGGCTGATTATAAAACTGCCTTTTACAAGCCCGCCAGCCTGGCTTCCTGTCCCACAGGCTCCTTTTCCTCCTGGTGCTAGAAGCAACCATGTAGCAGATGCAGAGACCCACAGCCAAACATCAGGCAGAGAGAAAGCCCAAAATGGAGACCTCCATTTGGTCCCTACCCTTTGAGCTTGAGCAACCCCACAGAAGAGGGGGAGAAAGGATTGTAGGAGAGAGAGGAGTTGAGGACGCCAAGAGAACACAGCCCACAAAATCAACTAAGCAGGCCTCACAGGGCTCACAGAGTCAGAAGCAACAACCATAGACCCTACATGGATCTTAGCTAAGTCCTCTGCATGTATGTTATAGTTGTTAGCTTGGTGTTTTTGTGGGACTCCTAAAAGTGGGGAGTGGAGGTATCTCACTCTTTTCCCTGCTCTTGGGACCCTTTTCCTCCTACTGGGATTCCTTGCCTAGCCCTGATATGAGGTTTTGTATCTAGTCTTATTGTTGTTATACCGTACTTGATTGATACACCTGGGAGGTCTGCTCTTCTCTGAAGGGAAACAGAGAAGGAGTGGATCTGGGGGAGAGAAGTTGGAGGAGGGGCTGGGAAGGTGAAGGGGGAGAAACTGTGGTCAGGATATATTGTATGAGAGATAAATAAATAAATCTGCCTTTGACATCAAAACAGACAAATAGATTGGAAGACAAGAAATAGGCCCATGTATTAGTGGGCAACTGAACTTTCATAGCAATACACAGGTAACACAGTCTGGAAAAGGCTGACTTTTCAACAAATCCTGCTGGACAGTAGATATGCACAGTCGGCACAAATGAACACACACACACACACACACACACACACACACACACTTTGGTCCATTCTTAATGTCCCATGAAATACTTACCTAAATGAAATATTAAAACTATAGAACTCCAGAAGAAAACATAGGAGAAATAAATCTATGTGTTTTGACATGTTTTTTTAATTTGTAAACACAACTTTCTCAAAGTTAAAAACTTTTGTTTTTTGAAATTCACTATTAGTAGAATGGACAGGTAAGCTACAGAGTGGAGGGAAATATTTTATAACTCCAACAAACTTAAAATTCAATAATAAGAAAAAAATCAACCCAAGCTTGTTGATACATACCTGTAATCCCAGCACTCCAGAAGCCGAGACAGGAGAATGGCAAGTATGATACCATCTTGGACTAGAGCATAAGCTTCTGCCTGAAAAACAAAAATCAAAAAGTGAGAAAAATGATCAAAAATCAGTTTGCTT
This sequence comes from Peromyscus aztecus, assembly GCA_902168405.1. Classification (NCBI taxonomy): domain Eukaryota; kingdom Metazoa; phylum Chordata; class Mammalia; order Rodentia; family Cricetidae; genus Peromyscus; species Peromyscus aztecus. The sequence continues at coordinate 32,955 of CABHPQ010151835.1, forward strand.
TTCCGTTGTTGTGATGAAACACTGACGAAAAGCACCGTGGGGCAGGAGATGCTTTCACTTACAGGTTATGGGTCCATCATCAAGGGAAGCAAAGGCCTGGGAAAAGGACTGAAGCAGAGACAAGGGAGGAACTAGCTTACTTGTTCACTTCCCATAACCTGTTCATCTTACCTTCTTATACAACCCAGGACCATCTGCCCACAGTTAGCTGATCCCTCCCACATCAGTCATGAATCAAGAAAATGTCCCAATGGGCGTGCCCAGAGACCAATCTGATGAAGGCAAGTTCTCAGTTGACATTCCCTTTTCCCAGGTGAGTCCAGATTGACCAAAGTTAAACAGCACTATTAAACCAGTGATATCCTGGCTGCAGTATTTTATATATTTTATAAATACTCAAGGTACAGAAGAGACGGATCATCAGTCAAGAAAACTTGGTGCTGTTGCAGAGGGCTGGAGTTCAGCTCCTAACACCCATGAATGGTAGCTCACAACTAACTGCCTGTAACTCCAACTCCAGGAGGTCCAACCCCTCACCTGGCTTCTGTGGGCACACACATGCACATACATGCTCTAAGACACAGAAATGCACACATACACATAAATAAAAATACCAGTCTTCAAAAATGTTAAGTGTTCAATGTCATTGGTCGTTCAGATGCCTGAATGAAAATCACCATGACTTACTACTGCAAACTCGTAGGTGGCTAGAGTTAAAGATGAGCAAATGGTGACAAGTTTCTGGAAGAGGTGGAAATCTTCTGTACTGAGATCACACTTGGAACACTGCATGCTACAACCACTTCAGAAATAGCCTGGCAATTTCCCCCAAAGTCAAGCTTACACCGGCTGGAGGAAAGATGAATCATCTCACACCTCTGTTCACCTACAAAGGCTTGTATACAATGTTCATGAAAGCGTTACTATAGTAACCCCACACTGAAACATCCACTGACAGATGAATGAGTAACATGGTGTGTGACTAACAGAATGGAATACCACTCAGTAATTAAATAGACTGAACTGGTACACTCAAAAATGTGCTTTCAAGGATGGACACTAAAACGTATAAAATTAATTTCAAAAATATACTTAGCCCAATATATCTAAAACACTTTCAATTTTACACACAAAAAATACACAAACTGCCAATATAAATTGAACATGAATAATTATGACTAAAGTTGAACACCTGCTCCTCAGTCATGTGAGCCACTTTCCCCAACAGTTCTCACGTGGTGCATGGCTACTGTGTGAGAGAATGCAGATTTGAACCATGAGAGAACACTCCGGAGTCACAGTGCCATCTGTATGGATGTGAAAACAAAGCCCTGTGTCCCTTCACCACCTACCACAGATGACCGAAGCTTCCATACATAGCAGCAAAAAGTGAGGCAGCCACATCTTGTCTCCTCTCCGTGTCTTAACACCTCATTTTTAGAAAGAGATTGCAATGGGCACGTGGGAAGCAGCTGGGTGTGTTCTGCTGGTCCTGGTTCTTGGGATTCATCCTTCCTCACCACTGGAAGGGCCCCAAGCTCCCTGAGAATGGCCATTTATTTCTGTGAGTTGTGGTTCCCCCAGCACAGTCGAAAGCCAAGCTCCCATGCTCCAGAGGCACTTTACAATCCCACAGAGGCTTTCCATCTCCCACTACAGGGACATTCTTACAGGAAAAGCTACCCCATTGGAACTCTCTTTTAGTATTGTTGTGTTTTGAAATTTAGCCAGCTGTCTAGTGGTTTCCACAAGGCTTTTTTATACCCCTTAGTTTTGGCTAATCCACCCACCCATTATCCACCCCCACTTCCCTTCACCCACAATAGTGGCATGACTATTAAGGGATAACTAACTGCTTTCTGGTTGCATATGAAGCCTGCTCCACAGAAGAGAACTTTATCCCTGGTGCTGTAATCCTGATAAAGAACCTGACACTGTTATTTTGCTAAATGGTCACACAGTCAAAATGCCTTCTAAGTATTTACATTTATAGACATAGATCTGGGCTGCTGTCAGCCATGGTCTGAGAAGCTTCTTCATGCTGTGGGCAGCAGTCAATGGAGAGAAGACTAACTGGTCAAAGTATTGAGAATAGGAGAGAGAGTGCTCAGTCCTAAACAGCACATCTATATCACATCTGTATCACACCCACACACCAAGGCTCAGGGACCGCCACACAAGAGGAGGCAAAACGGACGAGCTGTAAACGCTGTCTTATAGACATAGTAGAGGTGTCAAAGGCATGGACTCACAGTAGCTGTGGTTGCCTACACAGCCCTGCACAAGATCAATGCCAAAACCTGGCATTAGTGGTGAGATGATCTCCAGGCCCTGCTGAGAAGCTGTCACAGTGGATAACTGCTGAGGGAAAGAAGGAACGCCACTCTTGTGTGAGAATGCGGGAGGTTTCCCATGCTCCAGCAGATGGCCCCACACCTAGGCACATGTGGGCAGCACTAACCGGGCTTAGAGGGTGCATTAGTCAGGGTTCTCTAGAGAAACAGAACCGATAGAATATATCAATGGGATCTATTTGAGTGAGAGCAAGCAGACAAAAAGCAAGAGCTTCCTTCTTCCATGTCCTTTAGCTGAGCTTCCACCAGAAGGTGTGGCCCAGATTTATGGTGGGTTTTCCCACCTCAAATGATTCAATCAAGAAAAATTCCTCACAAGTGTACCTAGCTGCTCAGGTTTTAGTTAATTCAGATGTAGTCAAGTTGACAACCAAGAATAGCCATCACAAGTCCACCCCTTGTCAACCTGACACATAATCATAGCTCCTTATGCCATGCTTAATTTCAAAACGAAAATAACCAGGTCATAATTATGCCTAACATGGTACAACTATCCCACATACAACTGCAAATGCATTATATATTTAACCAGGTCAGAGGGTTATAAAAACAACAACAAACAAAAAGAAAACAATGATGTGAATTCTGGGAGGTGGATATGTTTGGGGCAATAATGGAGGGAATTGGAGAGAGGAAATGGGGGTGGGTATTGATCATATCTAGTAAGATCTATTTCATCATACACTATGTATGCATGTATGAAATTCTCACTAATAAGAAAAGAATTCTTAGACGCTAAAACTGCCTGAGGCTTCAACACCTTCTCAAATAAACCCTGCGTTACCCTCTCCACTGCAGGCCCCTGGAATGCACTTCCACCCAAACAGTGGACAAGACATAAAGTGAGAGAGACTTCCTAGAGAAATCCAACAGTTAGAAGTACCGGGTCACCGAGTCAGCCCAGGGCAGGTGGGTCAAAGCCTGGCATTAGTAATGCAGAGCTGCTCAGTTCTTCAGTTTGTATTTGATGAGCAGTTTATAAGGTAAACATTGTCTACACACACTTGCTGTGGCTGTACTGGCTGTTTTGTGTGTCAACTTGACACAAGCTAGAGTCATTAGAGAGGAAGGAGCCTCAGCTGAGGAAATGCTTTGATGAGATCCAGCTGTAAGGCATTTTCTCATTTAGTGGTCGTTGAGGGAGGGCCCAGCTCATGGTGCGTGGTGCCATCCCTGGGCAGGTGATCCTGGGTCTATAAGAAAGCAGACTGAGCAAGCCAGGGGAAGCAAGCCAGTAAGCAGCTCCCCTCTATGGCCTCTGCATCAGCTTCTGCTTCTGGGATCCTGCTGTTTTGAGTTCCTGTCCTGACTTCCTTCAGTGATGAACAGCAATGCTGAAGTGTAAGCCTAATAAACCCTTTCCTCCCTGACTTGCTTTTTGGTCATGGTGTTTCGCTGCAGCAATAGAAACCCTAAGAGACAGTGGCTCTTCCTTTTATTTCCCTAAACGGAAAGGCAGGCCTATCAGTGCTCAACAAGAGAAGCACTGTTATTGGGTCCCGGTTTTTGTCTGTGTCATGGGGCAATCTTCATGGGGTTTGCTTTCTAAGACATTTTTCTCAACAACTAAAATGAGATTCTGAGCCCCCTCCTGCCATCTCTCTCCTGCATGGTCCTTCCTAGTTCACTTCTCCAAATGCTGTGGGTGGGCCCTTCTCATCTCCCTGTAGTTGGACTTTCTTTTCAGACTTTCTTTTGGGCTGCCAGCTCCCAAATAATTGAGACTTATTATTAATTATGAAAGCTTGCCCTTAGCTTACACTTATCCCCAAATAGCTCTCCTAACTTGAATGAACCCATTTATATTAGTCTACATTCTGCCACATCACTTGTTACCTATCTTCCATAATGTACGTCCAACTTCCTCAGTGTCCCACTGGGGTCTCCTGTGCACTTAGATTCATCCAGAGTTCCTCTCTCTGTCTAGAAGTCCTGCCTATTCTCTCCAGTCTAGCTATTGGCCATTCAGCTCTTTATTAAACCAATCACAATAATATATCTTCATACAGTGTAAACAAATAGCATGCAACATTTTCCCCTTTTTGTCTAAATGAAAAGGAAAGGTTTTAACTCTAACATAGTAAAATAACATAGTATACAATAAGAAAATTATCAAGTAAGGATTACATTCAAAATGTCAAGTCCATTTGTATTTGGCAAATTTTGAGAAATTTCTTTATTGGCTATCCTATCTTAATGAGTCCAAAGTTTTATATCGAAACCATTTTCTATCATAACTTGTATTGCCATCCTAAAAATACCTTTTTAGACCTTAAAACATCTTCTTAGATAAACAACAACTTAAGCTTTGATGTCTCTCAATCTTAAAAACTTTACATCTTTTTTGTAAGTTTCTTTTCTGAATTTGGTAACAAAGAAAACTGTAAAACTATAACTATCTCATCTTCAATTCCATCAGAGACCCGAAAAGGATATAATATTACCTAAGTAAAATAGGAAGTGCAGAGCAAGCAACTTCTAAAACTATAAAAATAACAAAGACATCTGGCTGTCTGAACAGTCACCCAAGGTTCCTCTGCATATTGGGGCATCCATCTTCTGCCTACAGGACCAGAATATCTGACACACTTCTCTGTGAAGCAAGAATTTTTGAAGGACTGTCCTACCTTGTCTTGGCAAAGTTTGGCAGTAACCTTCTTTTTGTTCTATTTGTCCAATTTGGACAGCATACTGTCAGCAGTTGAGGTAAAGACAGTTTCTTGCCCAGTGGCTAACTTTGCCACAATGAAAGCAAACTCCATATGGAGGTTCTTCAATGCCCATCATCCTTTTTTAAAGTAAATTGGTGCTGCCAGGAGCAGATGTGTATCATTGTCATGAAAAGCCTCATATTATTAAAACATCTTAAATGACATATTACATAGATCTCTGAAATGTTTGAAGACCATCTATCTATCTAAAACATATCTATGTTTGACCCTGAAAACATACCTAACATGACTACAAGTTTGATTGTTATAAATGACTAACTACAAACCTGCATTTCTTAATTATCCTAAATAGTTTATAATAATAGCTTTCAAGGACTAGAACTACACACTACATTTTTAAATGAGCTGCATAGGTACAATACCTTAAACAAAAATAAAAACATACATATAGTATGTTATAACAAAAATAACCTTAAATTTCTATCAATATACAAAAATCCATACCAAGGTAAGATATTTGATATTAATAATTGCTTTTTAGTTTAAAAGTGGATTCAATAATCTACCCTTTTATTCTATCATTCCTATATTCCCCCTTTCTTATATTCTCAGAAAGAGATCCCTGAATCTAACCTCCTTTGCTTAGTTTCCTCCCTGACCATGAACAATAACAACTTGCAACTAACCTCCCTAAACAATGATAAACATCCATAACCCACCAAACAACCAAAAACCACCTACCCTACCTCTTGAGAATGTGGATGTCATGTTCTCTAGACTGCTTTCTGCTGGGGGCAGTAACATCTTTAGGGGACCCTGAGATAATTGGGAAAATGATCAAGTCCTGGGAGAGCTCGTTTGTTGTCCAGTCTCTGTGTGATGGGAAAGTGTAGGACTTATCTGAAGTCCTGGCTAGAGTAGTCTGTGAGGCTGGACCATCTCAGCTAGCAGTTTCAAAGTTGTTCTGGATACAGATTGTTGAAGAAACTTCAACAGAGGCATTCTGAGAGGTTGGATCACTGGGGCTACTTGACTTCAGTGGTGTCTGGTCCTTTTTTTTCTGAAAACACACAAACTTTTAAAGGTAACATACATATCTGCATTAACACAAGTATGGAATTGCAGTGTACACAAGTCAGTTAAAGATGATTTTTTTCTTTGTTTGAGCAGGTAAAAGGCATCTGTCAACATTATAAGTCTGTTTGGACTGTATAACTAAATTGTCACGAGGACTCTGTAGCCAACAAGATTTATCATGTCTGTCTTAGTTACGGTTTCTATTGCAGCAATGAAACACCATGACCAAAGAGCAAGATGGGGAGGAAAGGGTTTATGAGGCTTACACTTCAGTGTTACTGTTTATCCACTGAAGGAAGTTAGGACAGGAACTCAAACAGGGCAGGATCCCAGGGGCAGGAGCTGATGTAGAGGTCATGGAGGGGTGTTGCTTACTGACTTGCTTCCCCTAGCCCACTTCTTGTAGAGCTCAGGACCACCTGCCCAGGGATGCACCACCCACCAGGGACTAGGCCCACCCTAGTTGATCACTAAATGAGAAAATGTCTTACAGTTGGATCTCATCAAGGCATTTCCTCAACTGAGGCTCCCTCCTCTCTGATGACTCTAGCTTGTGTCAAGTTGACAGACAAAACCAGCCAGTACAAGGTCTCAACCAGTCTCAGAGCTGGTCCCATGTTTCCATCAACTTATAAATAGCCTGTCTTGTAGTTTTTCTTGGCTTATTTTTTTCAAGTCTGCAGCCAAGATTTCCAGGAGGTCTCCCCCAATCAAATTTTGTCTTTATTAATTTTTAAGAAATCCATACCTTTTTGTTTCTTGTGGTAACAAAAGCATAACCTCTCCTCCAACGCAATACATTTTCTGACTTCCATGCTGAAGTTGAGACATTCTTAAAATATATAGGCTGGTTTAATTCAGCCATTTTCATAATCCAATGTCCCTTAGCACCTCCCACTAAAAATTATGGTAAAAATACATACAGAATACAGCACAAGTTAATAGGGAGGGAAAGCAAGCAGGAGGATGTGTGAAAGCTAAGACCTTTGTTATCTGTTGAGTTCAAGCCCACTCCCAAACAACCCAATCACGGACCTCCCGAAATTTCTCCCTTTCTTCCAGACTTCAAATCTGAGAGTGCATGTATCCTGAAGACTCAGGTGTTCTGAGCAGACCTAATGCCCA
>CABHPQ010151836.1:7843-19978 GCA_902168405.1 Peromyscus aztecus
TTATTTATTTATTTATTTATTTATTTATTTATTTATTTATTTATTTAGTTTGTCGAGACAGGGTTTCTCTGTATAGTTTTTGTGCCTGTCCTGGATCTTGCTCTGTAGACCAGACTGGCCTCAAACTCACAGAGATCCACCTGGCTCTGCCTCCTGAGTGCTGGGATTAAAGTCATGTGGCCTATAACTTTTATTTTTAACAATTAAAAACACATAAAGGCAAAAAGCTACTATAAACTTTGAAATCATTTTGTTTATCAAAACATAAATTGGAAAATTCACCTTTGAAACTACATATATTCACACTGTTAAACACACACACACACACACACACACACACACACACACACACCACACACACACACACACACACACGTACACACACGGGTGTCCTTTAAAACAACTTTGTGGGCATCTGGGAGTCCATGCTCAGTAACTGAGGGTAAAACCTTTCCCACAAAGGGCCAGATAGTGAATACCTCAGGTTTTGCTGACCACATCTGTCTGTCCAAATAGCTTGACTTTGCCATTGTAGCATTAAACAATATGTAAGCATGTAAACATGTGTGTGGAGGCTGTATTCAAATGAGACTCTGTTCAAAAGCAGATTTGGCCCTGAAGCTGTAGTTGGAGACACTTGAATATATTTCTAATTAATTATAATCCCTGAAAATGTAAACTACCTGTTTTCAACAATGACCTGTTAGCTCCCAGAATTTATGATATTCCCCAACCCTTCTCCTGGCCAGGCGTTGGAATGTGATGCCGAGATGCAGAACTCCACATTGGTCAGCTTCCTTTAAGGATTATTGGCCTCAAAAATGAATGCATATACAGACTGAGCAGTTTGAATTTATCTACTTAGAAATATACATGTATACACATACACATACCTCTGAGTGCGCCAACTACAGGAAGGAAACCCAAAGGTTTACATTGCCATCAAACACACCTGCACTTCTCTTACTATGAAAATCCCTGTGCTCTCCATGGTATCTCCAGAATGCTCTCAGCCTGGTCCCTTGAGACCTCTAGAGACTGCCCTTTGCATCTGCTTCACAGCCTCAGCTTCCACAGTGCATTGGTACAAATGAGCCCAAGTAGAATGGGAGAGGTTACAGCACGTGTGTGAGCTGATGCTCTTGGGATGAAGACTAGAAAGACAGCACATCTTTTCTCCGTAAAGGATTCCTGGCTAAGGACAAACCAAAGAATTATTCTTCTTCCTAAGGAGACAAGAAGGGGCTGATGTGACACCTGTCCGTAAGAGGAGTCACCCTTGTTCATTGGGTAGTAGCCGGGACTGTGGCTGTTGATGGTCTCTTTGTGTTTTCCTGTAGACGACTTTCTAAATGATCTTATTAAATAAAAAACACAGAGCCAAATATAGGGGTGAAAGCCTTAGAGATCAGGGAAATAGGAATAGGCACCAGCTAATCTTACCTCACCACGCCGCAGCTTCCAAAGTAAGCTACTTCCTGTCTACCTACGCCTTTATTGCCTTGCTGTTCTGTCCTCTCATTGGCTCTTAGCCCAGCTACCTCACTTCCTTGTCACTGTCTGTCTGTACAGACCTCCAGGTCTCTATGGTTGGTACTGGGATTAAAGGCGTGTGCCACCACACTTGGCTCTGTTCCCCAGTGTGTCCTTGAACACACAGAGACCCTGCCTGCTAAGTGATTGGATTGTGGGCATGTGCTACCACTGCCTGACTTTTGTGTTTACTTAAAATGGCTTGCTATTTCCTCTTATCTCCAGGCAAACTTTATTTATTAACATACAAATAAAATATCACCACATTTCAGCACAAATAAAATATCACCACATTTCCCCTTTGTCTAATAAAAATATTTTTAAAAATTTAAAGTTATAACTAATATATACAGTTATTATAAGTAATATATATAATATATAACTAATAATATAGAAAAACTATATACAATAAGTACAATAACAATATAAAATATATACAAGCAATAAATACATCAACAATGTCTAGTTCATTTGCATTGACAAATTCAGAGAAAATATTCCATTATCTATCCTATTTTGGTGAGTCCAAAATGTATCTAATTCACTTTCTATCCGATCTTGTATTACCAACAGAAAACTATCTTATGATGTCTTTCAAACTTATACACTTAATACCTCTTAGTGAGTTTCTTTTCTGAATTTCTTAACAAGGAAAATTGTTACTACAACTGTCTGATCTTCAACTCCCTCAGAGACCCAATAAGGAAATAATATTACCTAGTAAAACAGGAACTGCAAACAAGTGATTTCCAAAAATGTGAGTTGACAGAAACAGCTGCCTGGACAGTCACCCCAGGTTCTGCTGCACATTGAGGCATCATCTTCAGCCTATAGGCTTAGCATATCTGACAAACTCATTTGTGTGAAGTAGGATGTACACAAGGCCTACAGCTCAACCTCACATTTGGTGCGAGTAGTCCATGTACCAGATAAACCTGAATTCTGCCAGTGTACTGTCATGATTCAGAATTTTAAATTCTGGAAATTGCTGGTGTTTGGGGGGAATTTGGCTGCCTATTCTTCTCGGCTTGTGGATGGCTTCATCTCAGCGTACCATTCTTCTCCACATCCCATTCTTCTCGGGTTTTTTTTTTTTTTTTTTTTTTTTTAGCTTTTAGGATTTTAGCAGCAGTTCAGCTGAGATCCATTCGGATGAGGACTCAGAGGCTTTCAGTCTGAGGAAACAAGATCAGCTGAGAAATTGGCAAGTTGAGATTGGATGTGGCTTGTTCTGTTTCTCTGATCTTTCAGCATTCACCCCAATACCTGGCTCCGGGTTTATTTTTATTAATAAGACCTTTTAAGATCCATGCTACATTTTCCCTTACTGCTGGCCCCACACTCTGAAACAGATTAGCCTCCAAAGTCCCATGATGGGATGTGGAGGGGCCTGCACACTTTTCTTCACCTCCACCCACTCACCACCAAGTTCTCCTGGGCTTCCTTAGTGAACCAAACAAATGAAAAATGCTGACAATAAACATCACTTTTAGACATTTCCTGGATTTAGGCCTCATCTCTTCCAGCATAAGGATGATATCAACTTGATTTACATTGGAGGATTAGTGCTGAAAACACTTGGAACCTAGGAATGACAGATTGTATTTGTTCTCTGATTACAAATCTCTTTGCAAATTGAACCTAGACAGGGTGGGAATGCAAAATGGAAAACTACAGCAGTTGATTCATTGGTAGTGGGTGTCTGGGCAAGTTTTCATCTTGTTTTATTAATATGATATATATGAATATATAAATATATTTAGATATGTAAATATACATATATATGTGAAAATTTGCTTAATGCTTTTCTTTCTCAATGATCCTTTTCCCAAGAGAAAGATACCCAAGTAAATGAGGTGGAGGAGAGCTGACAGAAGAATTAGTCTCTCCTGGCTTCCCTACTTCATAGTTCCCACCCACACCTTAGTAGCTTGGATACAGGTGTGACAATAGTTAGGGAAAACTCAGTGTCTCTGGGTTTCTTCTGGGCTTAAGAGACATCAACGCAGGAGGAAGGGTCTCAGGACTATATTCTTAGATCCTCCAGCTACTTTTTTTTGAGACACAGAACCAGATCTGCTGAAGATAACATAGGTACTACAAATTCTAGCCTAGATTCAGAAGAGCCAAAAGAAGGCAAAGTAGTTTTCCAGAGGATGCTGTGCACTGTGGTTGGGGTTTTTTAGATGGGGTTTGTGCTGTGGTCAGGGTTTTCTAGAAGTGTCCTGTGCTGTGGTCAGAGCTTTCTGAAGGGGCTGCGTGCTGTGGTTGGAGGTGATTTCTAGGTCCTGGGTAGAAGGGCAGGGACAAGAAACCCAAACTGCTGCTTTCTGGACAACCTTGGGGATCTTTCAAAGGCCTGGGAGGATCCAGAATGGCAGCTTCTCTTTCATTGCTGCTGAGATCCTGCCCAGGACTGACCCAATGCTAAGCTCCAGACAAGTGATGGCTGTGATGATCTAAACAGCTAGTACACCCCAAGAATAAATGAATCTTTTCTCTCTGCCTTTAAGTCACATACACCGGAAGGTTTCTATTTAAACTGTCACATTCATTGTGACATTGATCTAGACATCACAATGTGATCTAGACATCACATTGATGTCTAGACTCTGCCCCTAGGCTGGAAGCTGGGAGAAATAACTGTTGTAGCTTATTTATTCCAACACAAATGCTATGGGCTAGCAGCTCAGCCTACCGGTGTCTTATGCTTGACAATCTAATTCAGCCTTCTGGCTCCGAAGACCTGTTTGGCCTTGGTGTAACTGCTGACCAAACCCACCACCTCTTTAAGCCTTACATCTGAGATCAGCTTCTAAATGCCACTGACCTACCAGGTGACTTTGTTGGGTCCACGGTTTGCGGCGTCTATATCCCTTTATCTTTCAGTAGCTGCCTACTTCTACCTAGCTCATTCCCTCCTCATCTGCTGTTTCAGACATGTTTTATCTCTCTTCCTCAGTCTTGCTGTGTGCTTATAAAAATAACAGCTATAATTTCTTGAATGAAGTGCTGTTATAATAAGCACTGTTAGAGTGCAGCTCAGAACCCTTGCTGGCAGCTGCTGAGGAAGTCCTGCAGAGAAGCTGTGCAGTAATCCAGCAAAGAGGTCACGAGGAGGTAGACAACTGGGTGCCGGAGAAGAAGAAAAATGGATGCAGTAATCTAGCAAAGAGGTCACGCGGAGGTAGACAACTGGGTGCCAGAGAAGAAGAAAAACAGAAGAGGCCAAATTCACATCGAGCCTGCATGTCACGGTATTACAGGGAGAGAGTGCAGCATTCAAAAGGGTAGAGAGCATTATTTAACATAGGACAAGATGGAAGGTCAAAAAGTAATTGGTAAGAAATGTTGGCAAAGCTAGTGTTTCTGCCCAATTCTAGCAGAAGCGGGCAGAATCTCTGAAAACTTGAAAAAATGTAATAAAACAACTTTTCATAAGATCAATTCATCCCACATTAGCTTGTATAAAGACTTAACTCTGGTGTGCTAATACACAACAGACTCTGTATGAGACACCCTCTAATCTCTCATTTAGAACCCCAACTGCATGGCAGCCCCTACTAAGACATCCCACGTCTGACTTATGTTCATCCCCCACAGTCTCAAAACACCTCCATCCAGATGCTGGAACTTTGAAGTTTTGAAAGTAACAAGGGAAACTGTGTGTGTGTGTGTGTGTGTGTGTGTGTCTGTCTGTCTGTCTGTCTGTGTATTTGTGTCTATGTGTATGTCTGTGTCTGTGTGTCTGTATGTGTCTGTGTGTCTGTGTGTGTGTCTATGTATGTATGTGTCTGTATGTCTGAATGTGTATGTGTTTCTGTGATTGTGTCTGTCTGTGTGTATGTGTGTGTGTGTGTGTGTGTGTGTGTGTATGCATCTTTGTGTGTGTGTGTGTGTGTATGTTTGTCTGTGGGTGTCTGTGTGTGTCTGCTTGAGCCTGTGGAGGTCAAAGATGAAAGTTGGTATCTCCCTCTAGCCCTCTCCATCTTAAATTTTGATACATGGAATCTCTGTGGACCTGGAGATGACCTACTGGCTAGGTTGCCTGGCCTGAGAACCCCCAAGATCTGCCTGCTGTGCCCCGTTCTGGGAATAATGGCACATAACCATCACATCCACTTTTAGAGAATTTTTCTTTTTATGTTAAAAACAATTACATTTCTTTATATTTGTGTGTGTGTGTGTGTGTGTGTGTGTGTGTGTGTGTGTGTGTGTGCGCGCGCGCGCACATGGGCCAAGGCACACGTTAGGAGGACAGAAGACAACTTTCAGAGTTAATTTTATCCTTTCACCATGTTGTTACTGGGGACATCAAACTCAAGTCATTAGACTTGGTGGCAAGTACTCTTACCCAGTGAACCACCTCACAGGTCCTGGGAGCCCCTTTGACACAGTATTAAAGCCTGGATGGATCCTTTCAGTGGGGTCTCTTTCTCCTGGCATTCTTGTCTCTATTTAAATTTTCATTGTAATTTTAATTTTTTTGAGAATTTTTTTTATGAGTACTGTTTTTGCATCATTTCCATCCCTCCCTTTCCCCTTTCCAACTCTTCCCGTGTCCCTCTTCTCCACCCTCGTTAAAATTCTTGACCTTTTGCTTAATTATTGTTGTTGATTACCCTTGATTGAGTCCTTGAGTCAGGGCTCTCTTAGTTCAGCTGTTTCTAAGATCCATTTCAGGTATGACATCATACACAGCAATACATCTCAAAACTCCTTGTCCTAAAACAGTAAACTTTTATCATCTCAGTTTATGATTTTACCCCCACTCCCATGAGATTACAGTCAAGGAAGGCATTACCCAGGAACAGGTTTTCATCCAAAGGCTCAACTCAGGGAATTGTCTACTCTAAGCCACAGGTGTGGTTACTGGCAGCATTTAGCTTATATTTAGCTGTCAACAGGGAACTCTTGGAAATGCTTACTATCTAGTCCTGTGTCCATAGGACAGTTCACATCATGACATCTGTCTTCCAGCAAAGCTGGCTAGCAAGAGAGCAAGAAGGAGCCCCAAGACAGAAGCACAGAGTCTTCATAATCTTCCCTCATCAATGAGATTCCTTCATTTCCACCATAATTGGTTCATTAGAAATAACTCACCCTGAAGGTGAGGCGGGTACACAAAAGTGTAACCACAAGGAGGCAGGGATCGCTAGGGACCATCTCAGAGGCTGTGACCACATGACATGATGCTCATGATCCTCACATGGTGAAGCTGTGATGATATACAAACAGACCAACATACAGTCCAACTATACAGACAGATCGATGAATAAAAACAATTCTAGAAGTATGCTTAGGGTTTGTTTGTTTGTTTTTGTTGCTGTTTTTGTTTTCAGCATTGGAGACTGAATCTAGAGCCTTGTGTTGGCTGGGAAAGTGTTCTCCCATTGACATATACCTCTATCTCTGACTTTCTTTTTCTTTTTCCTTTTGGTCATATGTGAGTTTTCTCCGAGGGACCGTCTCTCTCTGCTGTTGCCACAGGCCCTTTAATACTCTAATGGAACTGACTGAGATTCTACCTGCTAAATTAGTAAAATCTCCCCTCAGGTCTCGGTTTCATTTATACATGTCCTTGAATCTAATCTCATTACTCACCTACTGATGCTTATTTATTTTCTTAACCTGCAGTCAAGCAGTACAAATGCTCCATCTTTCTTCATTGATGTCAAGTATTGATTCTGGGTAAATAAATACATTGGTCTTGCAGACTCAAGCTCCCTCTGGGGTGAGCTGCTCCTGAACCACAAGGAAATCTGAGTGGAAAAATAATAGAGCTTAAAACTAAAACCTAGTTTTGGGGGGGAAAATAGCACCATAGAGGTGTTGGGGGCTGGGGAAGGGGATGTGCAGGGTCGAATTGCTGTGAGTTCTTCTCCTACACTGTGGAACTTGGGACTAGTATTATAGACACTAGTCACATCTATCACCAAGCCCTCAACAACCAAAATTGGTGGAGAACATTTCATATTCATACTACTATATCATACATATTATAGGGATTATCATCTACTGGCCAGGGACCAATGTCGGCCTTGGGGTCAGACTCACGCCTGGACCACACAGAAAGAAGCCCGGGAATATAGGTTTCCTTCCTGGATGTTGTACTTTAAAGCTGACAGGGATGCCTCCCTTCCAGATTCAGCTGCTGGGAAAACAGTACTGCTTCAGCTTGTCTCTAAGGCTTAAGAAATGAGGGCATAGCACAGCCCTATGTGCTGGCATCTTCAATGTAAACATCTGTGCTGTTTGTACATGTCTTTCTAGATGTCAGCCCATACTTGGTGCCAGATGTGAAGCTTCAGTGTCTGGGAAAAACAGGAGGGGTGGCTATATTGAATGAGATGATGAAGGATATCTTAAAAATGATGCTAGGTATCAATTTAACTAACTGTACACGGTGTATTTCCTCTCTTCCATTAAACTGCCTATTATGGTCTCTGTCTGAATCCTCCACTTGAATAGCCTTGATCCCAGGCCTGTGTTAGGACAGAGCTGGGACAAAGAAGCTCTTGCAGGGTATGGCACGTTAAGCAGGCACCTGGTTTTGCTCTGTGGACACATTTGGACAAGCATTGTGATTACCTTGCTACTGAAGAGAAGGGGTTTGGGACAACTTGTTATTGATTGAAACTACAACTTGAGTAGACAAGAAGAAGCCAATGAGAAGGCAGAGAAGGGCTTGGTATTCTCTGGTGACAGCACTGTGTCACAGGAAAACACTCTCCATGAACGAAAGGGAGAGTCAGCGATGACAGCAGACACCTCCCTCTCTCCAGCAACAGGCCCCGGCCTTCCTGGCCTGGAGAGATAGAGATGAACGGGTTTCCTTGATGACATAGGCTGAATCACTTGTGGTTTCCAGACAGGCATCTGCAGGCCCAGGATGGGGGCTCCTGCTCCTGTCCCCATTTGTGACTACTTAGGAATTTCTGCTCTTCTGCCTTTTACTTCTCTTCAGTGCTTGTCACTCGCTGACAGCAGCCATCCGTGAGTAAGGTCCTTCCCATTCTAAATGCTGAGACATTTCAAGGGCTATGCAGATAACCACAGAGCTATACTGCTTCCTAATTCCTGAATCTCACTTCAGCCTGCTAATCCAGAGTAGATTCTAGATCTTAACGCCCTAGAAGTGACTCAGCTCACAAAGCCTGGCTCCACCTGTCTCCTCTCAGGTCACCTCCTCTCCTTCCAGCTCCCTTCATACCCACTGTATCAGTTCAGAAAGACCCCTAATTGATAATAGTTTTTCAGTAGGCCTAACCAGTCCCTCTTGGATTCTCTTCTTCCACTGCATGGCCTACATTCAATTGTGCTAAATTATTTTCTCATCAGAAAAAACAAAACCCACAATCAAGGTTGCAGTTTACCACCTGTGAGTCTAACCACTGGTGTCGCTGTTACTGGAGGTTTGTAGGATAAAAGCCTGGGCCCTGGCTGTCCTAATAAACTGGGTTAGGCTGCCAGTCTTCATCAATCAAAAAGGCAAAGAACAGCGAACACAAAGAAAGGAGATTTATCTAGTGCTGCTACATTAGGGAGAGGATAAAACAAAGAGAACCAGTGACCCTCTATATCCATTTTCAGGGTCCTGGCAACAGACTTAGGTTTTAAAAAAAAAGAGCAAAGGGTATATGTAATTGGCTGTCCAGGTCAAGGTGTGGTCCTATGATTGACATTCTTGGCTCTCAGTCTGTCCTGCAAGTTGTCAGTATTCCTCTTGGGGGACAGGTTCTCCTCTGGCTATCACCAGGGCTTCAGCCTTTCCTCTCTGTCATGAGACAACATGCCAGAAACATAGAGAACAGGTGAGAATTTATTGGCTCACAATAAAGTGCCTTGGTAGCCTGGCTATGGTGAATGCAGATCCATTCTTATTTACCTAAATAACTAACGTTGACTCTCATATCACACATCACATAGCACAATGTAAATATATATATGGGTTACAGGATGAATACAAGTTAAAGAGGCTGGAGGAGAGTTCAAGAAGTTTTAGAAGTGGACAGAGAGAGAATCTGTGTAGATAAAATAATGTATCTGGTCAATGCCTGGAGGGAGCTGTGGCTGGAGCTGCTGGGACCAGATCTGAGAACAGAACTACAGCATTCAGCTGCTGGGTGACAGCCTCAACCAGGTCCAGAGCAAGAGAAATGTCAGGAGCAGAAGGCAGGTTAGGTTCAGACCCAGGCAGGAGGATGGACAGGCAGGCAGCCGAGTAGACTGAGGCCAGCCAAAGCTCCAGGAATAGTCTGGAGTCCTTGGTCCTTTGCATGCACACCACGTATCAGATGACAACAGGTTGGTGTGTGGCCGTGTACTAACCCCAAAGATGGGAGGAAAAGGACCTCTGACCCAAATCACCATGGCCAAATTCATTAAAGCAAGATTTTTGATTCATGTACACAGGCTGTCTCCACCTAAGGAAGGGATTAGAGGTTTGGACAGAGGAAGACCAGGTATTTATAGCTCATGGGTAGGGGGTTTCCAAATGGGAGATTTGGCAGGCAAAATAGGCAGGATTACAGGAGCAGAACATAAGCCTAACAAGTTAGTCATAACGACCTCCCGAAACAAAGGCATGATTGCAAGGTGGTTGTAAGGTAGTCATAATAACCTTTTGAAACAAAGGTAGACATGCAGGATGGTTATAACAACTTTTAGAAACAAGGATGTGGCTGCCGTTTCCTGGAACAGGCAGTACAGAACCATTTGTAGTTAAGGTTACAGGTGGGACACAGTCCAATCCTTGAGAAACAGAGATGTAATCATTCACAGGAACAAACCTAGTTTGTCTTTACTATAAGATGGCTTTTAAGCCTAATATGGAGGCAGGTTGGTTCATTACATGACAGCCACGGTTAGATACCCATCACTTCACGGGGGTCCAGGCTGAGAGTGACACACTCTTTTCATGGGTTGGTGTGTCCAATAAGCCTCTTATCCTCCCACACACACACACACACACACACACACACGATTTTGATTTGCCTAAATGCTCCTTTGTTTCAAGTCTCCCCAATGATCAAAGTATTTCCAGGAATTCATCATTTATCAGCCTGTGTGAGGTGGTGCTGTTTCAGGGCCTGCCATAGCGATACGGCCCTCCTGCGGGAGGCCCAGGCTGGCCAGGCCAAGGTGTCCCAGGGTGAGGGAAGCATGCCGTACAGATACGGCCCCCGGCAGGTGGAAAGTCACTCACACCCCTGGCACTGCATCCTCATGAAAATGACTTTATTTGGGATTTGGGGGTGGGGAGGAGAAAGGAGAGAGAAGGAAAGAGAGGGAAAGAAAGCCAGGGGGGAGGAGAGAGGAGCAGGGTGCACACCTCATGGTGGGAAGAGAGGAAGGGTGGAGGAGGGAGAAGCAGAGAGAGGTTTTTCCTTAAAGGAGGCTTTTACGTAGGATGCAGGGCGGCCCCAAGCGAGGGTCCAGATGCCAACACCTGCAGTCCTCTCTCTCAAAGTGGAGTCAAAGCTGCTTGAGAAAAGGAGCTGGCCTGAAAAACCACTGTTCACACACTGGGGAAGGGTTTAGGGTGGGGCTTAGCTTGATCTCAATACCCTCTTCCAGCATGGGATTCCTGTAGAAATTCTCACCGTGTGGGGCTCACTGTTTCAACGGTCTGAGAGCAGGGATGTCTCTCCTTTACAACTTCTTCTCTCCTGCTGGGACAGTTGCATCATTTGTTGCAATTCCACAACCAAAGTGACGTCGTGGTTGGGATATGCACTGATTGCGTTTTCTTTCACACAGTGGCAGAGCTCAGACCTGCTTAGGATCACATGACTTCCTAAACCCAAAATCACCACTGGTGAGGCACTGGAGAGCTTGTCACCTGTGACGAAAGGGCAGCCCTTCTGCTGCCAGAAAGTTCTGTCAGCCCCGAAGAGCCAAATTTTGCAGTGCCTCAGGGGAGCTAGAAAGGCAGACTTTGTGGGACACACCTCACCTAATTTAAAATGATTATAGGGGCTCGGCTGGTAACATGCCTGACACACAAGCGTGGAGAGCTGAGCTCAGATGCTCAGAACTTACAACGTCAGGTGGTGGCGTGGCCCCTTAACCCCAGTGCTGAGAAGGCAGGGAGAAAAGGTTTTAGGGATCTCTAGCCAGCCATCAATCCTTGCCAAATTGGTGAGCTCCTGATCCAGTGAGACACCCTGCTAAACCAGAAGGTAGAGAGTGAGTGAGGAAGACATGCAATACTGACCTCTGACTTAGACACACACACACACACACACACACACACACACACACACACACTTTCCCCCGCCTTTTTCTCTCTCTCTCTCTGATGATATTTTATTTGTGCCAAAATGTGATTTTTATTTGTATGTTAATAAATAAAGTTGCCTGGGGGTCAGAGCTAACAGCAAGCCATAGCAGAAGTCTGGCAGTGGTAGCACACACCCTTAATCCCGATCATATGGCAGGCAGAGTCTCTGTGTGTTCAAGGACACAGCCAGCATGGAGACACACGCCTTTAATCTCAATACCAACCATAGAGACCTGGAGGTCTGTATAGACAGGCAGTGACGAGGAGGTCATGTGGTTGGGTTTACAACCAATGAGAAGGCAGAGCAGAAAGTCAAT
>CABHPQ010151837.1:8405-23971 GCA_902168405.1 Peromyscus aztecus
TGTGTGTTAGTATGTGTGTGGGGGGTGAGGATATGTGTGTGAGTGGGTAGGTGCATTTAATTTCCCTCTGTCAGAAGGAAAGATTTAATTACCGCTGGCTCACCACCCCTTCCCATCCTTCTGTCCTAATCCCCGGATGGAAGTGGGTCCACGGTAGCCTGAAAGCTAACTGAAGGTTGGCTCAGCAGAAAGATGGTCTCATAAATACTAGCAGGAAGGTGGCAAGATGGAGCAGCCTGCCAGGGCTCTCTCTCCCTGAGGGAAGCATCTGCCGCACCCTCCTTGAGCTACAGAAATAGCCCTGGGCATGGCTGGATGCTACATTGGCTTTCTCCCCGAACCTTATAAGTAGGCAATCAGGATTTAACGACCCACAAATTTCCAATTTTTTAGTTTATAAAAAATATATGCATATAATTTTTACTTCAGTTAGAGGCTCATCTTTAAAAAAAAATAAATAAAAATGATGCCATGACTCCCCACCCCTTCGCTTTCCGATGAGGAAAACCAGACTATTTATGCTGCGTTTTAGGCTTTTTTTTCATATATAATTTTTCATATAAATGCACATTTTCCCCTTCTTTCGGGGCGGAAATTTAACTTTTGTGGAAATGTGATGTGTGTTTAAATTACCAATTTCATAGGCAATATGTCTGATAATTGCGTAGAGATACCGAGTTAACTTGTAGCAATGAGTTTACGTGACAAAAGGACATCAGTTTGTTTGCAGTAAGCAGAGGATAAGGGAGGCGGAAACTTTACTATTTGGGGAGGTGGGGGGTGGTGGGGGGGCAGGCGGGTTGGGGAAGGGAGGCCATGAAATTGCTTTTTATAATTAAAAAGGGAATCTCGGATGTTTTATATCTCGAATATTTACAATAAAACCTTTAAGTGCTTGTCAAGAGGGTAATGTGTCATTAACTGGGGACTCTGCCGCACCTCTCCTCTCGGACATGACAGTGCCGTAGGATAAGAGAAGAGTAATTATAGTTCGGCCATGCTGCCAGGTGTGATAAATGACTAATCAGCAGGCGGGAACCGTGGTCCTCAAAGGAGGACTATTACAGTGTTATCAGCTGCAGGCCTGGGTGTACGGGCCCTCGAACAGGGATGGGGACAGGACCTTGCTCCCTGCTCGCCTTGGCACTCGGCTCCTGAGTGAGCCTGCGCTGCTTAGTTTTGTCACTGGTGGCTTTGTGTGGCTGCCACCAGTGGGAAAGGAAACACACAGCCGCTCTAGCAATCTGCCTCCTGTTAATATTTATGTAACAAGCTCGCCAGCGTGGCTCAAGGTGGCTTTGCCCATGGGTGGGGATGGCTTTGATGGCATAAGAACCCGAGAGCAGCCCAGAGTCCATCATGGAGCCAGCTGGTCTCTTGTGTTCCACTCATGTGCAAGGGACACAGACAGTGTTGAAGCTGTAGTTAACCGCTCCTCACGCGGGCACAGTAAAGCTTTGTTCCCTGAGCAAGCTGGCAGCTCGGCCCCGTCTCTATAAACATGGGAGTGCTACTATGGTGCCCTCTAGACATTTGTCCTAAAATTCTTCAACTCTGCTTCAAGCCGAAGCCCCATTTAGGATTTGATTTATTTACTTATTATGATCGGGAATTATTTCCTAATAACGTAGGGTAAAGCAGGGGATGGGGATTCCTCAGTGCCCTTGCAGGCAAGCTGTGCTACAACCGTTTCTCCCTCTCAGTCTCTTGTTTTTCCCTCCCAGCAAACTGAAAGGTGGCCCTGGAGTGGCAACCCCACTCAAAAAGAACCATTAAGAAACACATATCAGGAAACAGACATCTGAATTTGGGGAGGTGCCTCTCCTGAGGAGGGGGGGCATAATCTTCTTCTTCTCCTTCTTCTTCTTTTTTTAAGGCACTAGGACAGCACTTTTAATGCGAAGGTTGTTTTTTACAAAGCTTACATTTTTATCGGTTGACATATTTTAACCGGGAGCCCTGACTGAAGTCACAAAAATTACGACTCCGGCACCTAGCTACTTATCTGACAAACGCAATGCCAATGCTCTTGCTCCTATCACTGAGATCAGATTTCAGAAAGAAAAAAAAAAATGAATGCACAGAGTGAGGCGTTGCTTTGTGTGCAGATAACCTTGCAGGCGCGAACTCCCAAACCAGAATAAAAAGAACCCTCCATGAAATAATGGGCCGGGAAGCCCAATCGCGTCACACTGTAATAGGCAGTGGGGGGCGGAATCAAAAGGGGGAAAAACTCATTTCATCTCAGTTAATGGCAGGGAGACGCAGGCAGAGAAGGACTTTCACTGGTGCGACAAAGACCAGGGTTTCTCCGTGGTCATGCAACATTTGCGCTTATACTGGGACTCCTTTCAGAAGCCGCAAAGCCATTATTATAATGTGAAAAAGATGGAAAGAAATACTCCCTTCTGGACACTGGAAGGGCAGATGAGGTGCAGAGCCTTTTCTTCCTTTTCTTTCCCTCAGCCCCTCTCCTTTTCCTTTCTACACAATGTGCTCAGAAGGTTCCCGGTGCCGCCCCCCTCCAACCCCCCACCCCCTCCGGTAAAAAGGGTGAAGGATGCCAAGGCATCCCCTGTGCCCTTAGATAAACAGCGTGTCTTGGCTCTGCACCTCCTTTTGTGACTTAGCTGGCGGGGAAGTAGCACAAATGCTTTCTGACCCCAGATCCACTTTGCTAGCATTATTTCCAAATCACAGGTTCTACCGCAGGTGCCCAGTCCTTGCTCTGAGGATTTAGCATTGGAGACGGAGGTCCCTGGCGGCTCCGGCCTGTAGCCTACCACTGTGGTGGAGGACCCTTTCCAGGGGGCAGGGCACAGACTGGGAAGAGGAGAAGAAAGCCTTCTGTTTTGTATTTTGCCCTTCCTTCCTTCCTTCCTTCCTTCCTTCCTTCCTTCCTTCCTTCCTTCCTTCCTTCCTTCCTCCCTCCCCACTTCCTCCCTCCCTTCCTCCCTCCCTCCCTTTCTCCTTCATTTCTTTCTTTTTTCCCCTCAGCTGTGATAAAGAATGGCTTGTCCACTGTGCTCTTTGGTTAAAAACCTAGTTCTTTGAAAAGTCCAGTGCTGAAAGTTGGGATCTGGTGACTGGAAATATGCTTCCTTGTAATTGCAAAATAAATATGGCACCTAGTTCCACAAAGAGCAGGCAAGGCGAAGGAAAGAAGGGAGAAAGGGAGAAGGGAAGAGGAAAAAGGAGAGGAAAGGGAAAAAGAAAAGATACTTTGCAGACTGGCTTGTCCTCACAGGGCTGATGGGGACAGAGAGATGTCGTAGACAGCCAGCATTTGATTCTCAGGCCTGGTTAAGTGTGAAGAGCACCAGTGACATTCTAGTCTTCAATAAATCACTATAAAAATGTTTATGGAGCCTGCAATTTACTGTCTTTTAAATGCAAATTGAAAGGGGGCACCATTGCAAGTGTAAAGGAGACCCACCCATGGTGGCCTGAAGGAATTAGAAAATGCCAGCCATAGATTGTTTTTGTGGATGGTATGACCTCAGATGGGACCACTTCAGAATGATTTTGCATTTGTGTGCCAGTGACAGCTCCATTAATTTATTAAAGGATATCTCTGTGACTGGAAGGGAGGTGGAGACCAGCACGGAGAGAAACCTTGGCTTGCCAAGGGATGGTATTTTCACTTCTCAGGAGGAAGAGAAGAGAGTGGCCCAAAAGCCAGATCTCGAAAGTTATTTTGGCAAAATGCAAATCCTTCTATGGAAGTCAGCTCAGACAGAGTTTTTTTGTTTGTTTTTTTCGTTCCTGAGACTCATCTTCTTTGCATAGAATCTCCATTTAGAAACACTAAAGATGAAGTAACCTTGAAAACAGAAGACGTGAGCCAGGCTCCCTTGCAGTCGGATGCTCCAGGAAAGGTAGATCTTGCTTTGTGGATGGTATTTCTACTGTGTCATAAAGCAGCCGGCAGAGAAGAGAGGCATCAACTATGGGGCACAGTTCTGTCCCTACCCAGGCTCACCTGCTTTGGCTCAGTTTTTCTTTATACTTGACCCCCAATTTTACCATGTGCAAGACTGTTTTGGTGAGTTTCCACGGGCAGGTGCATCAGTCAAGCATTTAGCCTAGAGCTAGACCTGTGGGCAAGCAGCCTGAATCACTGGTTCTTCTCTCTCCTCATCTATACCTTTTTATAGGACAAGGGACAGTATGAGATGATGGCCCCCAAATGTACAGGGACAGCTTGGGAAACACAGACTGAAGAAAGAACGTGAAAGCCTACAGAAACAGGCTACTCTGGTATTCTCCCAACTGCCTCCTCTCCGACTTCCCATCTGCCTCTGATGGAAAACACCCAGCTTAGTACTGTTTATAAAACCATGGCTCGCAAAATATTTCCCCAGCCTACAACACATGCATAAATGCTGCTGAGCTGCATCCTCATTTGCTGTTGAGAGAGAGAGAGAGAGAGAGAGAGAGAGAGACTGCACACTTTGCTTGTTTTCAAACACAAGCCCTCTCTGCACCTTGGAGGGTGAAGCAAAGATCTGTTCTCCCTGGCAGCTCTCCCCTGAAATGCGAGTCCCTGGCAAGCCCTGTCTGCTGATAGTGCCGTCAGAGCAGGATGTCAGATTCCGAAGCATTCCACCATCTGCTTTAACAATCTAATGCTCTTCCATGTAGACATATGTTCAAGTGGCTTGTGAGCTGGTGGGGAGGGGCTCCTGCTTTCGGGAAGGAGGCAGAGGAGGAAGTGGAGGAGGATACCTCTGCAGCAGGCTGCCAAAACCAACCGAAATAAAATTTTAAATGGTTCTAAAACGAATGTTCCTAGGAAGAACTTTCATAGATAAAATTATCTCATGAAAACCCACCCCGGTATCAGCTTTGTGATTATGTACCTGCTATGTGTATGTAGATAATCAGAGAGATCTACAGTGTGGATTTTTATCCTCATCCTGGTGACAGCCTACATTTTTTTTTTCTTTTTTAATCAGATTCACCATTATCTCCATATAGCCTTGTAGTTCCAGATACCCTGGGATTTAACTCTAGGATTTTGTTTTTATTTTAATTTAATTTTATTTATTTTGGTTCTAGGGTTAGAATCCAAGATCTTATGCATGGCCAGCAAGTTTACCCCCACCACACACACACACACACACACACACACACACACCATAATTTTATCTTCTTTGAACTCTTTCATTTTTTTCCTTCTTAATTTTAGACTTGTGTGTGTGTGTGCAGTGGTGCTTATTAATAAATCTATGTTATTAATCACACCAAGAAGCCAAATGTATTTTGGATATGTACTTACCCCACCCCACCCCTTTTCTCTTGATCCCCTAGAAGATGATGCTTGGGCAGGCTTGAGGGAGGAGAGCAGCTATAAAGACCATCTGAAAATGGGCTGAGGACCAGAATAGATTTTCTATGCAGATTTCATGCTCCCTTCCTGAGAATGTCTGAATGTTTCGCAGGCTAATGTTGAGCCTCCAAAATTCTTGAAGAAGAAATTGCATAATAGGAGTAAAATGGTGGATTTTCTTCCTCAGCTTGTACCCCAAAACATGCTTGGAGTATATGTTTACCCTCTTTGGTCCTATGAGGTAACCTCTGCCTCCTTATTTAGACTCAGCGTTTTCAGTGAAATTGTCCGTTTTTTTTTCTTTGTTGTTATTTGCTTGTTTGTTTTTCCCACATTTCTGTCCTGGGGCCCAGAGCAGAGCCTGCTGTCTACACAGCTGGTGCTGCACACGTTTGTGAAAGGAACTTTGGACTGGAAGAGTTTTAAGGACTTCTTCTGCAATGAGGAAATGAGACAGAAAGAAAGAGGAATGCTTGAACCTATCAGTACTCATTCTGAGTTCACATCTGGGTTCTCCCACCTGGTCATCTAATGGTAGACAAGTTCATAGATCTAGCCAAGCCTCAGTTTCTCCGTATGTACAATGGGTATGATAATGTTAATAATAATAGTCAAACCCCTAACGTTTTGGCAAGAACTAGCTGACTCTGATGCATGCAGCAATGTGGTCATCACAGTCCTCAGGGAGAGTAAGTAAATAAGTTACTATTTGCAACTTTCAGTGTGTGAATCAGTCTTGCTTGAATGGATGACTGTTGGAACACATATGTCTGATCTTTGGCCTTCAGGTGCATCTTCAAAATCCTTCCCTGTTGGCATCTCTGAAATGTGAGCATTTCCAGAAGTCATCCTTAGACAGGCAGGGGTGATGCCAAACTTTGTCCCTGTCTGTGCATTATGAAAACATGCAAAGAGCCTGTCGGGAAACTTACAGCATAAGTGTCAGCAGCTTCCAAGAAAGTCTCAGAGATAATACCAGAGTCTTCAGCCTTCTAGGAGTTAAATGGTCATTGGAAGAGACAGGCAGATAGGTCTGGTGACCTAGAGCTTTTATTCTGGAAAGTTCCATGGACTAGAAATTTTGATTTTGGAAGGGTTAATCAAAATTAGCTTGCTTCACATATTCGCAGAATTCTTCTAGGAAAGACCATACCTCCATGGCTCCTGATGGTGCAAAGAAAAAAATTAAAATAAAATAAAATAAAACCATGCCTGCAGACTCTTGGACTTTGATGATTCAGAGTTACAGTTATTCTGGGGATAGAGGACTTTGAAGGTGGAGAAATTTTAGGAATGCCGTAATCACTTTTTCCACACTCCTATTTTCACTTATATTTTTACTGTATGCATAAGAGCTATCTATAGTAAAACCAAAGCTCTCAGTCTAAAAGAGATCTTGGAATAAGTATAAACTACAAATTCTAAGCAATATAAAAGCATCCTGTACCCCCTCCACCTCCCCAACCCCCTACCCCTGTGCAGGGAATAAAATTCAGACCCTTGCCTGCACTGGGCAAGCAGCATCCTACCACTGAGCTACATTCCCGGCTATGTGCTTAATACACACTGCCAAACCGAGAGGTTCTAGAGTCACCTAGGAGAAAAACTTCTGAGCATGTCCATGAGGGAGTAGCTAGACTTGGTTATCTGAAGTGTGGAGACCCCGTCCTAAATATGGGTAGCATCATTTAATGGGCTGGGGCCTCTGGCTGCCCCAAATGGAGAAAGTGAGCCAAGTATCAGGATTCATCTCTCTCTGCTTCCTGTAGGTGCAATGTGACCAGCCACTTTAGACTTGTGCTGACATGGCTTCCCTGCTATGGTGGATAGCACCCTTAAACTGTAAGGGAAAATAACCCACGCCTACCTCCTTAAGTTGCTTCTTGGTAGGTATTTGATCACAGCAATGAGAAAGCCATGGGCTGGCTATTCATTTTTTAAGAGGGAATGTCATTATGTAACCAAGGTTCGCCTCTAACTTAGGATCCTCCTGCCTCTGCCTCCTGAGTACTCAGATTACAGGTGTGCTTCTGCCAATGTCATATACCATGTTTTAATTGGCAGCACTTTCCCTTCCTTTAGTGAGTAATAGAGCAATTATATTTGTCGTCTTACGGCTTGGTAAAGCTGAGCGTCTTATCCCTCAACTGAAATATATAAATAGTTCATTTCATCAGCCTTTTGGAACAAGGGACAGACCTTTCATATGGCTGACCCAGCTCTCCAGGGTTAGTTCCTTTTTCACTTCTTCAACCCCATTAGCTTGAGTTCCCAGGTGTGTCTCAGCAACTCATTGTCAACACCATACCCCACAAGGTTCCACTTCTGCCTGTCATAATCCCCATCTTCCTTCTCCGCTCTTTATGTCCTGTCTGTGGTGGGCAGAATAATGGCTCCCAAAAACGTCTGTGTCATAAGCCCAGATCCTATAAATGTCTTAAGTTACATAGAAAATGGAATTGAAGTTATAGGTGAAACTAAGTTTGCTCATCGGCTGACGTTCAGCTGGTGGGCCCAGTTTTGGCACCAGTTTCCTACAATGAGGAATGGAGATGCTGAAGAATCAGAGGGAGTTGCACAGGTGAAGGATTTGGCTAGACCTTATCTGCTTTGCAGATGGAGGAAGGGGCATGTGCTAAGAAAGGCCAGTAACTTTTTTTTTTTTAGTCAGTAACTTCTAAAGGGGAAAAAAAGAGCCATGAATAAAATTCTTCCCTATGCCTTCTAGAAGGAACCAGCATCACTGACACATGGATTTAAGGATACATTTAAACTTCTCACCTCCACAATTATAAGGAGTGGAATTGCTTTAAGTGTCTAAGTTTGGATTTATTTGTCACAGCAGCAATGGCTGACTAATACACCCACTAAAAGCCACTCCCTTGGAATGCTTCTCTGTCTTCTACAGGCTCTCAGAGTACCTACCATGTACCTATGCTTCTTGTCGCTGTCACTGTTTGTCGTGCCACACTTATGGTGTGTGGTAGGACAGCTTAATTACTGCCTGTCTCTCTATTAGGTGTGGCCATGAACAGTGTATGGCTCACTCTGATATTCCCAGGACCCACCACCACCCAAGGGCCCAAGAGCAGCTCAGAGAGTATTTGTAGAATGAATAAATGCATGAAGGAGTCAATGAATACATTAATTAATTAATCTGTAGGAGAAAGAAGGGCAAGCCACCATCAACTTTAATTAAGTGCATATCCCATGTCCAGGGCCAGTGAGGGAGCCGTGGAATCCCAGGAACAGATCTGCCTAGAGATAAGCTGGCAGCCTTGCTTTCTCTCCAAGACAAAGTCCCCCCCCCCCCCCTCCCACCCCTCCATCCAGGCCTCTGAGGGCTGCTCTCCTACCCCACCCCCAATCTCAGCAGGAGAGGCAGGCTGAATATTTCTTTAAGGGATGCTGTTGAGTTCCTTCCGGGGGAGCAAAGGATTTGTAGCAAAACCCAGCGTGTAACTTGAGTGTTCTGTGTAGCCAGATATCGGTGCCAAGCTAAATTTGTGTGTGCAGCTTCTGTTTAAGGCAATTATATAGTGTATAATACCCAGTAGAGAAATTAAGTCCAAGTACATTTTGCCCACAGAGATTATCCTCTCAGTTGGATTTATTTTAAACAACTTTTGCCCCTTATACATTAAGACGCATGCAATAAATCACTTATGTAATAAACTGCAGTATATTACGTGGAAAAAAAATGAGCGAGTAGTGTGTGTGGGGGTGGCTTCCAGTGGAGCCAGACCTCAGGCATGAAGAGAGAGAAGGGGAGGGCATGTGGAAGGAGGGAGGGGGTAGCTGCACCGGAGGAAGCTGGAAAGGGTACAAATGGAGGCTTCTCCACTGCGAACCTCATGATGCTGCTGTAGGGAGCTGCTTATGTAATAACTGCAGCAGTGGGGATCCAGAGAAACTTCCCCGGCTCATCTTTTCCAGAGCCTTCCCCCCCCCCCAATGTTCATTACCAGGGGTTCAGAATTAGGCTGGAGGCTGGAGGAAGGAAGATGGAAGATGGGGGTTTGCATTAAAGATGAGGAAACAGAGATGTGAGCTTGTGTTTATCAGATCTTGGGTGACCTACACATTCAGACGGCAAAAAGATTGGTTTTCATTGCGATCATCATTGATGATCATCTGGCAGAGGAGGGTGTAGGGAAACAGGGAAAATTTTGCTTTATGAAAAGTCGCAAATATGTTCAGTGTCAGCTCACCGTGCTTCCAGAGTGTCTAGCACATACCACCATGCTGTTTGTTGTGTATCTGAAATTCTAATTTCACCAGGCGTCTTGTGTTGTCATGTGCCAAATCCAACAACCTTCACCAGGGCAGACTCCAGTGATGAGGAGAGCGTTGGTAGAAAAATGATTATGAGCTCTGCCTTTGAGTGGGGCCTCACATGTTTACTTAATTGAGGCTTCACAAGTGCACTACTGGAAGGTACTGTGATTATTCCCATTTCTCAAAGGTGTAAACTGAGGATTTTTAGCAATACAAAAATCTGCCCAAGCTCTCTCCATCTGGAAGGGAAAAAGCCAGGGTTCATGCCAAGGCCCATCTGGCTCCCAAATGCTTCCTGGCAATCACCAAGTTATACAACCAATTCTCTAGATGTGGATCTGAGAAATAACTTCATGGCAAGACTTGCCAAGGGAGGCTGCTTCCCTCCTTCCTGCAGGAACACACTGCAGCTCACAAATCTATGCCGCTTAGGAAAGAAAACCGATACTTAGGAAAGAAAATCGCTTACAAACTTGCTGGCAGAAAGCCTCCCCGTTCACCATAGTGTACCTGCCTCCGCCGCTGGGCCCCAAAGCACATTCAAAACCTAGGACATTCCCGTTGAAGAACTTCCTTCCAGAGCCCCCGGAGGAGGAGAGCAGAGGAGCCGCTCCGATTTACATGTGTGTCTTTCTCTAACTTTGAGAGCCCAATAAAAACCAGAGTGCTTGGTAAGAACCAGAGGCTGCTAAGCTGCTTGTAATTTATGATTTAGCGTCGCACAGTATAAAAATAGGCAGCGAAACTGAAAGGCAATCAAAGTCTATTGTCACAGGGAACGGGACGTGATCTGACATCCGCTGAGCGCCCGGCTCTGTGCTGGGAATGTAGTGTATATGGTTTCATTTTATCCCGTCATCACTCAGGTCTGGCCCCTGTCATTTATCTGTTCCCAAGTTCCAAAGTACCCCATGTGCTGCTGGTGGAAAACAACCACTCTTTTATTAAATCCCAGGATTTTCTGGCTCAATTTTTTTTTTTTTTTTTTTGGATAGAGCTGGCCTTGTCTCATCTCTCAGTCTGTTGGCCGTGGGTAGAGGCCAGTGAGTGACTGGCGGGTGGGCTGGCCTACCATTACTTTTCCCGGTGTCTCTGTGGAATGGCAGAGTGAGTGGCCCCTTGGGGCTCCGTCTGTGGTTTCTCTAGCATGGTGGTCTCAGAGAAGTTGGATCTTATGCGACATATACCACATAGCTGACGTGGCAAGGTCTTCTCTGACCTGACCTTAGACATCACAGAAAGTCACTTCCACTTGCCTTAAGAGGAGACACTACAGGTGGCCTTATTCGGCTCTATTATTCGTCCCAGGCACACTATGAGTAAAGACAGGGGACACAGACTCTACCCCCTGGTGGGAAGTATATGGACAAACCTGTAGCTGCATTTTGTAGGTATCTGGATAGCTATGCTCTTCATCATTCATCTCTCCGTAACAGACACTTCCAACAGACATGGACTTTGATCTGCTTTGATTTGTTCCCTGTGCTATCCCAGAATGTGTCCATTAGCTTTTGGCTGCTGTCTCAGGATCAGGGCATGGAGGAGCCAAGCTGACCTCTCCAGAGAGGTCAGGACAAGCAGCCAGACAAGGAGTGCTGAGAAGGGCCTGGAGACAAGGTATGTCCCTCAAGGCCTGCTCCCTAATATCTGCCTCCCCCAAGCAGGTCTAACCTCCTAGTCTCTATTACTTCCCCCATAGTGTTGTCAAACTATGAATCTATCGAAGGATTAACCCAATGTTTAGGCCGGAGTCCTTATGGCCCAATCATCTTCCAAGAGCTCCACTTCTGAGCATTATATTGGGACCACACCTTCAACACAAGAGCCTTTCGGACAACATCTAATATCTCAGTTATAACATAGGATTTACCTAAAACCACATTTCAAAAACAGAAGGCTGAGACTTCAGGGCTCATTAGCAAATCAATTAAGGTCTCTAGCAATACAAAACCATAAACCAGTACCCTAGATTCCTCAAGAAGAATTCCCCGGGGAACAGAGAATCCATTCATGTCTGCCAGTCCACCTTCGCTCTTTCTCATTTTCCATTGGCCCAGGAGTATAGGAACCACGCTGAAAAGCACATAGGGGCAGACAGAGCTGTGGTTAAAGGCAGCCCTCCTTGGCACTCTCCCCCTACCTCCCTCTTCCACCAAGCTCTACTGGTTTCTATTATAGCCCACAAGGCCAAGGACACCATGTGCCGGTGAGCATGGGTCAGCATTCTGATGGCTGTGGGCCCTCAGCCTGTGTGTTCCCCACCCCTCTTAAATATCCTTTTGAATCCCATACATTAGGTTAGGTCCACCCGACTTCTGTTTACTCTGCTGCAAAGCGAGGGCTGCTCAGATTCTGGAAGTTTCGCGGGAAGGTATTAAATGTGCTTTGAAACTACTTGAAAGTCCAGCTGTGTGTGCTTTAGTTTTATATTTAGCCCTAAATTAGAGACTCCATATACCTCAAGTAATAAAAAGGCTCAGCAGGGACTCAGGTTTTCCTTATGTTGGCTGGGGCTGGGCACCAATGAGAGAATTTATTATTTATATTTCGGGGGGTTTAATTTCACAGCTTAATTCTGCCCTTTGTGATGTTAAGGGTCCCCCTTGGATTTCAGAGAGGCATTGCAGTTCCACAATCACTTACATTTCATAAAAGTTTAGGAGAAATGGAGGGAAGAAGCACACACTGGCCTTTCTTTCCCCATCTGACCCTGTGATGGAACAGAGAGGACTCGGCAAGGCTCAGGGCCTGCCCTGCCTTCCCTGTTCACTCACCTTGGCTTTGAATACAGTCTTTGACCTTGCTCTCTATTTTTCTAAGCCATCTCTAGCTAACGTTCCCAAGAGCCTTTCCCAGACCAAAGTCCACAGATCCTTGCTGCTACCTGGGTAGAGTTGGACCTCAGACTCACTTACTGCCTGCATTTACAGGCCAAGTCACAGGAACCAGGAGCTGGCAGCCAAGGATGGTGGCAGATATCAGTGTCCTATGGCTTCTGTGACATGGGGTCATGAACTAGGTGACTCAAAGCAGCAGGCTGTATTCTCTCATAGTCTGAGAGGTTACTTGTTGCAGTTCAAAGCATTTGCCTGGCCATACTTTCTTGGAAAGTTCTGGGGCAGATTCCACCCTTGTTTGCACAAGGGCCCTTTGGCATTTCCTGCCCACCCTTGATGATTCCGACCTGAAACAACACTCCAACTTCTGCCTCTGCACACATCATCTTGCCTTCCACCACTGCCATGTCTCTATAGGGTACTCTTAAAAGGACACTAGTTATTGGAATTAGGACCATAGCAATTTGGTATAATAATAACCTTATCTCACCTCAGCTGATTATATCACAAAGACCCCATTTCCAAATGGGGTCACATTCTGAAGTTCTATCTAGGCAAAGATTTTTGTGGGACTCTATCCAGTCCATATCACTCATGAGTTCTAAGATTCCAGCTAGACTACAGCTTAGGCTAAGAGAAAAATGTACACATGGCAACCCTGGGTAAGCTAAGAAGGTGACTGTGCACACAGAAGATACCCATTCACTCTGTTCACCCAGTAGGCACTCCAGGGGCAGGGGACAGATGTCTAGTGTCCTCTTTGAGTGGGTAGTTGCTATGTTATCTTATGAGGGAGGCTCAGTCCTAGTTTGTGATAGTTAATATTAGTTGTCAAGTCGATAGGACCTGAACCAAGAATGACCTGAGAGATGGGCCTATGGCGTACCTGTGGGGGATTAACTTGTGTTGAGATGGGAAGACCTGCCCACCAGGTAGGCGTCGCCATTCTTGGACTGGAATCCTGGACTACTGTATAGAGAGGGGAAGTGAGTACTTGCGTGCATTCGGGGTTCTCCTCTTCTCTCTGGAGATGCCATGTGACCAACTGCTTCAAAGTCTTGCCATCTGGACTTCACTGCCACAATGGGGTGTAACCTGAAACTTCAAACTGAATAAATCCTTTCTCTCTCGAGTGGCTTTTGCCAGAGTTTTGTCACAGCGACTGGAAGCAGAAACTAAGGCATAGGTCCAACTGGGTGGGGATGGAAGGAACAGCGTGCAGTGGGAAAGAGGGTTGAAGCTGGATTTCACTCACAGCTCAACAGGCTGCATGAGGGCTGTCAGGCTGGACCTGGAGCAAGGGAGACCAGGCTGAAAGGTGATTCTGGTTGGTCAGAGCACTTCTAGGCAGGAGGAGTGGAACCTGCAAAGGGTTTCAAGGTCTACTAACTTTGCTCACCAGCACTTTTCCTTTCCTGGAGGCAAGCCAGCACCAAAGAACACAGCAGGTGTTCGACTCTTTCCTTCAGCTGCCCTTTCCTTCAGCTCCCTTCCTTCCTGCCCCACAGCATCTCTCTTCCCCAGTCTGTGGCAGACTCAGCCATTCCATCAGCCCAGCTGAAGGCAGACATTGGAACACACCAGCCTCCCTCCACAAAACACTCTTCGCACTATCTCTTGTTTCAGACCCTCTCTGGTCTTGAATCCCCAGGCTCAAATTCTGCGTGGGTTGTGTGCCTGAGGGGAACAGAGGGGACTGCCACTTCACCTCAGGCCTAGAGAAAGGACTTTTTCCAACATCCTTGAATGGGAGTGAGAGTGAGAAGCTCTCACTTCAGAGAAAAGCCAGATGCCCATCCTTGTAGGCTCTGATCTACAGCCAGGCTCTGCTGGGGCGAGGAGCATCCTGCATCAGTGTGCCTCACCTCCAGAGAACAGCATCCCCCCACACAGCTGGTCCCTGCTCACTTCTAGGAACTCTTTCATCTTCTCTGGAGTTTTCCCTGTTTTCTTTCTCTTTTTCCGTGAGCTCTTCTGGAAGAATCACCCATCAACACGCTCAAGGCTCAAACATCCGTGACAAGGGTCTTGCATGCCAATGTATCTACAAACCAGGACACTACTTACTATTCTGTACCTTATCAGGACTTGGTACTGTCACCCCAGTCACCAAGAATTAAGTCTTGTACCAACACTTGAGGTCTTCCTGGATCTGGACTTGTGTCTCAGGGATGTATTAATGTACTCAGAAACTTGGAGAACCAACTTGAAGTCAGCTGGGAGCTTCCAGGAGCAAAGCCATTGCAAGTTCATTTGTTAAGTTCATTATCCCATTGCTTCTTATTTATTTATTTATTTATTTGTTTGTTTGTTTGTTTGTTTGTTTATTTATTTATTTATTTCTTATTTATTTATTTATTTATTTATTTACTTATAGTCAAATTGCCTCTTATGTAGGGAAGGGTACCCTCACCCAACTCTTTATTTGCCCAGTGCCTTGCTCTCAGATGTTTGTAATCACAGGTTTTCATTCTGTCTCTGGGTCTAGTGACTAACAAGATCACTAGAGGGACCCCCTCCCTGGAAGGGACCAGAGGAGGCTCCACTCACTTCCAGGTTCTGCTTTTCTTCCTCCTGTCATTCTGGTGGTTGGCATGCGACACTTCTCCGGCAGTAATTTAGAGACTGACAATTCTCTAGAGCCGCTGGGGAGCTGAGCCATCTTCCAGTCTCCTTCTCTCCTCCCTTGAGCCGGCCTTGGGTCTGTGAGCTGGCAGGGAGCTCCCTCCCTCCCTGCGAAGGGGTAGTGCTATTTAAGGAAGGGCCTGGGTTTTGTCAAGTTTGAAAGCTTTTCAACATCTTGCTGAGATGGGATCGTAGGAGGGGTGGTTACAACACATTGGGCTAGAGCACGCTGTGCCCAGCTTCTGATTTATATCAAAATATACTTTCCTGGGGAGTGTTCCGCCAGCAGCCAGGCACGGACACGTTATTAATGTTTTCCTGTTTTCTATTGTCCCTGAATGGAAAAACACTTTGGAGCCTTTAAATTTTCTCAAGATGTCTGTGTTTTCCTGTGTCGTCCCCTCAATTTTCCATGGTATGAAAATGTAAATGTGGCTGCATTTGGTTCACGCAACTACAGCAGTTGCTACAAACCTTTCTAAGATTTTTTTTTT
>CABHPQ010151838.1:0-41529 GCA_902168405.1 Peromyscus aztecus
TGGACTTGCAGCATTCCAAGCTCTCCAGAATCACTGAAGTTCTAATTAGTTCTTGTCTCTACGAGTAAGAGTGACAGAGCAAAGAAAGGAACTTCATTCAGTGTGGCCACACTGGGAAGAGGCACAAAAAGGGCCAGTGTCCAGCCTTCCCAAGGTCCACCTTCAGAATACCGACATGAGGTTAGGGTTAGATAGAGTAGACGGGGTGTGCAAAGCTAAGTAGTCGTGTTCCAAGTGTGGTCCTGCGTGTTGAACCCACATCATCTCTGCTCCTGGCCAGGGCTCCCAGTGGGTCACGTAAGTTGTGAGTACTGTGTGATGTTTTTCTCCTGGTTGGCATCAAGGTCCCTGCCTTTTCCTTTCCCTGGAAAAATTCCAACTCCTTAGGGCTTATTCTGTGGATAGTTTGATGGCCTAAGGGAGGGGCACAAGTGTCTCTTTGGAACAGCTTCATTTCTGGCAGGATAGTTACACATATACCCAGTGTAGAGTAAGAGAGCTAAAAGTAAAAACAAAAACCTCCGCAATTTAACAGGCAAACACTGACTTCCTGGGGCCTTCCCCAAATATATGGATATCCAGTATACCAGAACCATTCTTTGAAAAGCCTATCTTGTCAATGCACAATTTTGGCATTTGTATTAGCTGTTTTTTGGTTGCTGGATCTCCTTTATTGTGAATCTCCTGTCTTTTTTAACCATGCAGTAAACCTTAGACTGATAAGGTACACCTGGATTCTCCACTCTCAGGGCTCTCAGCTGGCTCCTCCCACTTCTCAGGTTGTGAAAGCCAACCAAGGTGACTTATAAAAGAAATAGTTTATTTTGGCTTATGGTTCCTGAGTGTTAGAGTTCAGACAGTATGAACATCAGTAGAAACATTAATTAAGACAAAGGGAATAAAGTGCCATTTATTCTGGAGCCAAATATGGCCACCCATATTGACTGAAAATTTTAAAAACTTGAAAAATTGACATCTTTTAAAATAGTCTTTTCTTTTCCTCTTAATGATCATTTTTTATTTTAGCATTAAAAAGATTGGTCAATTTGAGTGCCAAGATAAAAGCTTTAGAAAAACCTGTTAAATGAATTATGGAGAAATTCAGATCTAAACAGATCCCTGTCTCCTGAGTGATAGAATTGATGGAGTGTGCTACCATTGCCTGACCTCTATGTCTAATATAGTGGCTATCTTCTTCCTCTGATCTCCAGGCAAGCTTTATTTATTAGAGCACAAATAAAATATCACCATAGGAGGGGAACCATGGAGTGTGGGGAGCCTTTTTATCTTCTAGCATCTTCTTCAGTTTCTTTCCTCAGTACCTTAAAGTCTTTATTAGTGGTTAGGTTTAGTTCAAGTTTTTGTTTGTTTGTTTGTTATGGCAGTTATGAGGTTTCCTGATCTCTTTTTCAGCTTGTTTGTTGTGTATAGGAAGGTGTAATGGTTTGAATAGGAATGGCCTCCATAGATTCATGTGTTTGAATGCTTGGCCCATAGGGAGTGGCACTATTAGGAGGTGTGGCCTTGTTTGAGGAAGTGTGTTAATGTGGGGCAGACTTTGAGGTTTCATATGCTCAAGCTACACCCAGTGTGGCACACAGTCTCCTTCTGCTGCCTGAGGATCCAGATATAGAACTCTTAGCTCCTTCTCCAGCACCATGTCTGCCTGCATGTCACCATGCTTCGTGACACAATGATAATGGACTAAACCTCTGAAACTGTAAGCCAGCCCCAATTAAATGTTTTCCTGGATAAGAGTTGCAATGGTCATGGCGTCTCTTCACAGCAGTAGAAACCCTAAGACAGAAGCTATTTGAGTTCAGTGTTAGTTAGTGTCCTGCCACTTTTTGAAAGGAAGAAAGATCTAAGAGCTAGGAGCCAGAGAAGGAGGACTCTAGAGGCTAGCCACCCAGATACACAGCAAGCCCCGGAGTTAGAGTAAGATTTACAGAAGTAAGAGAACAAAAAAGCCCAGAGGCAAACGGTAGATGGGCTAAGTTAAGTTAAAGAAAGTTGACAAGAAACTAAGCCAAGCTAAGGTCAGGCATTCATAATTAAGAATAAGCCTCCACGTGTGATTTTTCTGGAAGCTGGGTGGCAGGCCCCACAAAAAAGAGCAAAAACCCTCAACAATTTAAAGGTGCCCAATGCGGGGCCCTTAATTCCATGCACGTCTTAAGAAAGCTGAGTTTTAAAGAAAAAAGGGGGGTGGGGTGGGATACGGCTCCTTTAAGAGTTTCAGCCAAACAGTTTCTACTGGTCAATGAGCTCTTGAGCAGTCAGTACATAAACTGGGAACAAAAAACTAAGTAAAAATGCCTGCCACAGTGCAAGCATTGGCATTCTAGAGCTCTAGGAAGGTTGAATGCAGTTCCTGGTCAGACAAGCCTCCGACTGGCAGCAAGCTTCCTCTTGGCTTTCACAACCTGAGAAGTGGGAGGAGCCAGCTGAGAGCCCTGAGAGTGGAGAATCCAGGTGTACCTTATCAGTCTAAGGTTTACTGCATGGTTAAAAAAGACAGGAGATTCACAATAAAGGAGATCCAGACGAAAAACCTCTAAGCAGGTTACAATATGTTTAACAATGTGCGCAGGCTTACAAAAAAAAGGGGAGGGGTATAGTCATAGAAAAAAATAATTTAAAAATAATAAAATCTTTAAAGAGAAAAATGAAAGGAATATTAAAAAAATCCATGTAAGATGGGAAATACACAGATTCTGTATGCTAATGTGTTGATTTTGAATTTTTTGATTGTTAAAAAGCAAAGGATAGCTACAAAGAGACCTGAAATTAAAGACAGACTGTTAAAATAAATCACCCTATATACTTTAAAACTGCCTTAACTTTTAAAAAAATCAAAAAATATATTTGTTAAATGGAAATCAAAAATACTTTGGAGTTTTGTTTCCATAGGAGATGAGAGGCTATGGATTCCTTCAGGGTTAATATGGTTCAGGTTTGATCAGACGAGACCTCCTGAAACTTGACAGATGATATCTATCAGCAAAGGTTAATGCTGGTCTTCCCAGAACTTGGTCAATATTTCAAAATTTTCTCTCTGGAACCCTAAAGATACTTCATCTACAGACAACAACAACAACAAAAATATAAAAAAAAACTACACCCACATTCCCAAAAGTTGGGTATGTGTGTGTGTGTGTGGGTGGTTTTTGGTTATTTGATGGGTTATGGATATTTATTATCATTTAGGGTAATATAGAATCTTAATACAAACTTAAAAATTATTTTTGTTACACTGTATATGTTTCTACTCATCTAAAGGGTTTTTGTATATCGATGCAAATTTAAAGTTATTTTTGTTACCACATATTATATATATGTTTCTACTCTTGGTTAAGGTATTGTACCTATGCAATTTATTTATTAACTTTTCATGACAATGAGACACATCTGCTCCTGGCAACACTAATTCCCTTCAGAGAGATGATAGGCATTGAAGAAACTCCTTAAGAAATTACTTTCATTATGGCAAGGTTAGACACTAGGCAAAGAAACTGTTCTTGCCTTTGACTGCTGACAACATGCTATGCAGACTGGACATGCAAGACACAGAGAAAAATGACTGTTGAACTTTGCCAAAACAAGGCAGGACAGTCTACAGAATTCCTGCTTCACAGAAGAGTCTGCCAAATATTCTCCAGAACACAGAGGAAAGCGACCGATAAACACTGCCACAAGGCAGGACCGTTCAAAATTCCTGCTTCATAGAAAAGGCTGCCAGATACTCTAGGCCTATAGGCTAAAGATGGATGCCCCAACGTTGAAGAAAAACTTTGGGTGACTTTCCAGGCAACCAAATGTCTCTGTTGTTAGACAATATTATATCCTTCTGGGTCTTTGATGGAATTAAAGACTAAATAGTTATAGTTACAATTTTTCTTAATTATGATAAAAATGTTAGACATAAAATTTTGGATTCACTAAGATAGGATAGATAATGCATTATTTTCTTTAAATATGCTAACTACAAATGGATTAAATATTGTAAATTAATTCTTACTTGATAACTGTTTTTGTTGTATGTAGTTATACTATGTTAAAATTAAAACCTTTTTATTTAGACAAATGGGGAAATATAGTAGAATGTTTTAAGGTGTGTTATTTTTGTTCATGTTGTATTTGTTTAACTCTGTGAAGCTATGTTACTGTGCCTATCTAAAACACCTGATGGTCTAATAAAGAACTGGCCAATAACAAGGCAGGAGAAAGGCTAGGTAAGGCTGGCAGGCAGAAAGTATATATAGATGAAAAAAACTGGGAGGAAAGATCTAAGAGATAGGAGCCAGAGAAGAAGAAGGACTCCAGGGGCCAGCCACCCTGTGGCTGTGTACAGCAAGCCACAGAGTAAGAATAAAATTTACAAGAGTAAGAGAACTGGAAAAGTCCAGAGACAAAAGGTAGATAGGATAAATTAAGGAAAGCTGACAAGAAACTAAGCCAGCCGGGCGTTGGTGGCGCACGCCTTTAATCCCAGCACTCGGGAGGCAGAGCCAGGCGGATCTCTGTGAGTTCGAGGCCAGCCTGGGCTACCAAGTGAGCTCCAGGAAAGGCGCAAAGCTACACAGAGAAACCCTGTCTCGGAAAAACCAAAAAAAAAAAAAAAAACAAAAGAAAAAAAAGAAACTAAGCCAAGCTAAGGCATTCATAATTGAGTATAAGCCTCTGTGTGTGATTTATTTGGGAGGTGGGTGGCAGGGCCCCCAAGAAAAGAGCAAAAACCTCAGACAACAAGCCTGGTCTTCAGAGAGAGTTCCAAAGCAGCCAGGGCTACATGGAGAAACTCTGTCTCAAAAATGACAACAACAACAACAACACAACAAAAACACCACAAACAAACAAACAAAAACAAAACAAAACAACAAAAAAGAATTTGTGTGCCTGTGTACCACATGAATGCAATATCCATGGAAGCCAGAACAGGATGTTGGATCCCTTGTAGCTAGATTTACAGGCAGCTGTAAGTTGCCTGATTAGGTGCTGAGAATCAAACCCCTTTCCTCTGGATTTTAAATACTACAGAGCTATCACAATTAAGTTGGTATGATATCAGCATCAAATCAGTCACACTGATCTGTAGCATGAATCTTAAAAGTTCTTATTAATAAAATCAAACCTGAACCGGGTATTGGGGTGAAATGCTGGATAGTCAGAGAGACAGAACAAGCCACAGCTATCTCACCTCGCCAGTTCCTCAGCTGGTCTTGCTTCCTCAGATTGGAAGCCTCTATGTCCTCATATCCAAATGACTCTCAGCTGAACTGCTGCTAGAAGCCTGAAAGCTTCTCCAGGCCAAATGCTTCTAGTTTCTGGTCCTCACGCAATGAAACAGAATCAAGGAGCCAAATACAAGTGCACACACCTACAGCCATCTGATTTTTAACGAAGAGCTGTAAATACACACCGGCAAAAAGACAGCATCTTCAGTACGTGGTGCTGTCACACTGGAGAGCTACATGTAGAAGAATGAAATTAGATCCTTACTGCTCACACTACACAAAAACCCAAATGGACTAAGAAACGCAACAATAGCCTGCTCCTCTGAATCTGACAGAGGAGAAGGAGAGACCATGCTTCAAGTTCCAGGCACAGGAAAGGACTTTCAAGACCACCAATCGACAAATGGGACCACAGGAAACTAAAAGGGTTCTGTAAAGCCAAGGACACCATCATTAGAGTGAAAAGAAAGTGTAGGGGGGTGGAAACAAGACTCTATTAACTGTGTATCTGGTAGAGGTGTCTAGAGTATACAGAACAACGAAGAGCCCCAAATACTCCAATGGAACTAAACAGAGAGATCTCAAAGAAGAGAAATGGCTGGGAAATATCTACACACACATACATTTGGTTTTTCGAGACAGGGTTTCTCTGTGTAACAGCTTTGGCTGTCCTAGAACTATCTCTGTGTACCAGGCTGGCCTTAAACTCACAGAAATCTGCCTGTCTCTGCCTCCAGAGTGCTGGGATTAAAGGTGTGTGCCATCACTGCTTGGCTGAGAAATATTTTTTAAGTGTTCAACATTCTTAGCCATCTGGGAAATGCA
The DNA here is from genome assembly GCA_902168405.1 of Peromyscus aztecus. Taxonomy (NCBI): domain Eukaryota; kingdom Metazoa; phylum Chordata; class Mammalia; order Rodentia; family Cricetidae; genus Peromyscus; species Peromyscus aztecus. The sequence continues at coordinate 6,063 of CABHPQ010151838.1, forward strand.
AATTAAAAACTTTAAAATTTCATCTTACAGTCAGAATGGCTAAGAGAAAAAAAGATGATACATGCTGGTGTGTACATGGGGAATGGAACCACATATTCTCACTGTTGCTGGGAGTGCAAATTGCTATAACCACCACGGAGAGATCAGTAGATCTATCACATGACCCAGCTATACCACTCTTAGACATGCACCCAAAGGCCTCTGTGTCTTACTACAGAGATACTCACTCATCCTTGTTCATTGATGCTCTATTAACAATAGCCAGGAAATGGAAGCAGCAGAGATGTCCATCAATGGACAATGAAAATGTGGTACATTTACACAACAGAATGTTATTCAGCTGTTTAAAATATAACTGTGAAATTTGCAAGTGAAAGGATGAAGTTAGAAACAATCATTTTGAGTGAGGTAACTCAGACACAGAAAGACAAAATTCTGTGTTTTTTCTCATCAGTGGATGTTACCTTTGAATCTTCTAATATGTGTATCCCGTCTGGAACACCCACAGAGGTTAAGAATTTAGTAAGGGGCCAGTGATGGGGAGGGGTCTTCAAAGAAGAGATAGAACAGTGATAGAAAGGGCACCAACGGAACAGGAAGTGTTAAATTAGGGTGGAGGGGTAGGAGAACAGGGTAGAGGATGGAATATGGAGAAGGATAAATAACACTATGGTCTTTTGAAAAAGCCATATGGAAGTCCACTACCATCTGAGTTACCTCAAGTCATGGTAGCAAATAAAATCTCCAGTCCCAGTAAGGGTTACCTCTTTTGGAGCTGTTGGCCAATGGGTCCCATGACCCACTGGGTAAGCATTACAGGCTACTGCCAATACTCTCGGCTGTCCTCCAGAAGTTGACAGTAAGACCCTGTTGCTGAAGACGCCACATATTTGAAGCACTGGAAGTGAGGAAATCAAGTTGGTACTCATATGCAAGCTTCATCCTTGATGGTTAGAAGCTGCTACGTCTTCTACCAGAGGAGAACAGTAACTATAATGACTGGCCTGGCAAGACATGCTCACTGGGGCAATACTGGCACAAATGTCACATTTTGATTGGATCTATGGCCCACTTCATGGGACAGAACCCATACCTGGCACTGTTAGAGGGGCCCAAACCCTGCAACCAGGTAAGTCATAGAGCCTAGGGGAGAACTCAATCTCTGAACTCTCACCAGAGAAGCTTCTCTTTGCTGTAGACAGCAATTAACACAGAAACCCTCAACTGGTCAGTGTGCAGATAAGTGGATGTGGAGTGCTAAGCCCTAAGTGGGGCAGTAATCTTCATGGAAGACTGTTAGAGCCAGAGATGGTGGATAACACCAGAAAGTGTTTTTCCAACACAACAGGGCAGGTGAGCACGTGAACTCACCACAATTGTGCCAGCACGCTACAAGACCTTTGCAAGCAGAAGCCAGACAAAAATCCCAGCATAGAGAGAAGGTGGGCACAAAAATCCCATCTTGAATTTTCTGACTATAAAAAGTTATTGAGATAACTGTTAAAGTTGAAATAATGTTCGCAGATTAAATACTGAACTTCCTGACTGATTATTCCACTACAGGTGTGTATGATAACTCCTTGTTTTTAAAAGACACATATTTAGGAAAAATGTGTCATGTTTACAATTCACAAGGAAAAAAATGCTCTTTTATATCCCCTTATTTGAATTTATTTTGAAAGAGGAAGAGAAGGGGAAGGATAAAAACAAATGTTTACATTTGGGGAATGAATGGTAATAACCATGATTTCTTCGTATTATTCTTAAAAAAATTCTACAGTACTCTAATCAACAAAATAGGACATTTACAAGCTCCTGAACATATGTACAAAGGAATAATACTAAATGGACCCAATAGGGTGTGCGTGTGTGGTGCATTTATACATGTGTATATGTATATAAAAATAACAAAGAGGCTGTGAATCTGAGAGGAACTTGGGAAGGACATAGGAGGAGCTGGAGGGAGAGAGGGAAGGGTAGAAATGATGTAAATATAGCACTCATGTATGAAATTCTCAAAAATTTAATTTATTAAAATATAAAAATAATTTAGAATGTTATCAACAACTTCTAACTCATTAAGTAAAAAAAGAACCATTAATTCACATGGATACTAGTAAATGAATATATTTTAAGTTTGACGAGAAACAGGTATTTACAGTCACAAATTACCTCTTCACAAAACATTTATTACAGAAGTAAATATACAGGGGAAAAACAGAGCAGATAACTGCTCTAGTGATCAATATCAAAATCATAATAGTAGAGAAAAATCTAAATTAGAGATCACATAATAGGGTAAAATGAGAAAAATCACATCTTGTAATACTCTTATCAAAAATTACATGATTTAATAATAATGCAACAGAAAATTCAATTCAAGGGCACTCTACATGAATTCTACCCTGAAGATTTAAGGTCATGAAAATCAAGGAAAGACTGAGCAATGTTCCAGACTGAAGGAGTCTAAGGAATGTAAGTAACTGGAATCCATGAGTCTGAATAGGACCAGTTTTTGTTAAAGGACACTGTAGGCAAGAATAAACTGGAAAAGGACCTGAGGCTGAAATCCAGGGTGCATTAGTGGTAGCCTTCCGATTACAAAGGTGACACCAGTTACTCAGGGTGTTGTTAATTACAAAAAATACTAAAATAGTCCAGGACGGTGGCAGATGGCAGCAAGGCTCTCTGAGATGGTTCAGAGTGGGGAAGGGCACAATTCTTTGAACTTTTGTCTAATTTTAAGACTTTAAAAAAAATCAAAGATGAACAAGCAAATGAATAAACGGAACAGGTGCAAAGTCTTATGTAACTGCTTTCTTGTAGGATCAAAAACTACAAATCAGTGCTTAAAATTAAGATTAGGTTTGATGGCAATACTGTGGCTGTAATACATTAAAATGTTAAAAATGGCTGCAGCTGCAGCATACTGAAGTGATGTCTGGCTAAATCTTCTGGCCCGTATATAGTGATTAAAACAGAAAAGTATAAATACTCATGAGAAACAGGCTTTTGGATGTTTTTGTATGTAAAACTTGGTAATACTGGTTTAATAATACTTGCAAAATGTGCTTAAAACCACCAAAACCCCCCAGGTAAACATATTAATTTTCTAATACATATGACAAAAGTTTCCTTTACTTCTGTTTTCAAGTCATACATTTACTAGGAAACAATTAAAATATATAAAGTCTAATAAATATATTTTAGACCATATATTAATATATATTATTTGTACAAAATAGTAGGTTTCATTATAACCTTATTTTTCTGTGTGAGACATGTAGCCCTAGCTGTCCTTGAACTGGGGAGATCTACTTGCCTCTGCTTCCCAAGGGCTGGGGTCGAAGCTGTGTGCCACCACACCCAATTCACTGCGATATTTAAGACACACACAGTGCACGTCCCTTTTTCTTCTCTGGCGCTCTGTTCTTTTGGTCCTCCTCCCAAACAGTCCTTCTTCTATTATCACGCCTTTTCTTTCTTTCCTTCTTTCAATTCAGCAGATCCTGTATTTTTTCTTTAAATTGTCTATATATTCTTGCGTTTCTTCTGAGACTAGATCTTGACATGATTTAGTAGCAGATTCAAGGGGAAAAACTCTGCAGAACTCAGATTCAAGTTCAGCTGCAGCTGGAAAGAAAGGATTATATGTATACATATATATATGTACATATCAAAGACTTCACAGTTAACTAAGCAAACATCAGTTGAAGAGTTGAAACTGAACTGGTAATATGTGTAACTATACATACATAAATCATAACTAAATTGAACTTGCTCACAGGTGCGCACTTAACTATCATTGTGAATATCAAAGTGTCTGAGTTGACTCTTTTACTCAACAATCGTGGACAAAGCTACTGTAACAAGCACAGGAATGACAAGCTGAGATGATACGGTCCACTCCCGACAATCACGTACAGATTACATCACAGAGCCATAGTGCTGAGAACAGCATGGCACAGCACACAGAGAGACATGTAGACCAGTGCAGCAGAAGGCCACTGAAACCAAGTCATAATATTTGATTCCAAAAATACACACTGGAGGGAAGAAAATATCTTTAACAAATGGTGCTGGGAAACTGGATGTCCACATGTAGAAAAATGAAACTAGATCATTCTCTATCACATGGTACAACAACAACTCCAAATGGGTAAAAGACTTCAATGTAAAACCTGAAAGTGCTGGAAGAAAACATAACAGTACCCTACAAGGTACACACGTGCAGGAAAGGACTTCTGAACAGGATTCAGTTTGCTCAGGAACAGCTGACAAACCGGGCCTCTTCCACACAGCACCGGAAATGATGAAGTAAAGAGGAACCCATGGAACAGAGAGAATCTTAGCATAGAGCTGACAGAGGATTAATATTCAGAATCAAATTCCGAAGAGTCAAGAAAACCAATAATCCAGTTAAAAATGGGCTATGGATCTGAACAGAGTTCTCAAAAAAGGAACCAAAAACCAGGGAAGTATAAAGGGACCACATGTTGGTGTGGGGAAGGCTGAGAGGAGAACAGCAGGATACAGGTGACAGGAAGTGGGAAACAGAATATTGGGGAGGGGCTCCAACGGGGAGGAGGAAGAAGGTTAATACAAAAGGAGAGGAACAAACACCTAGGTTGTTTGATAAAGCCTCAAGGAAGCATATTTATATTTACCAAAGTGTGTGTGTGTGTGTGTGTGTGTGTGTGTAAAATCGTAAAGTAAGTTATGCCACTTAGGCTGACAGCGCTTCCCACAAGCACCACAGATTAACAAAAACTCCAGTAACAGTCATGAGAAACCTCCTTTGGAAAGGTTGCTCAATGTAGTCATGGTGACCCCTACAACAACAGAGACCGGTGATGTGGTCCTTGGTTATCTCTCGGAGGTTGAGGCAAGCCCACATTGCCAAAGACACTGGGAACTTAGGACAGAGGACTAGCCGAATCGAGCTGGATACAACCGGAAAGCTTCCTACCTGCGGGCTTTTCCTAGTGTCAGAAGGTACTAACTACATAAGCTGCCAAAGAAGACAGGTGTCAACATCCCTGCCAAAGGAGACAGCCATCCCTGCCAAAGGAGACAGCCGTCAACATCCCTGCCAAAGGAGACAGGTGTCAACATCCCTGCCAAAGGAGACAGCTGTCAGCATCCCTGCCAAAGGAGACAGCTGTCAGCATCCCTGCCTGGCTGGAAAGCCCGAGAACCACAACAGCTGCACAGCCAAGACAGCCTAACAGTGCAACAGTGGCACTTGTATCTGGGGGCAACCAACAGTGTCTGCTTGAACCTAAAGCCACTCAACTGGAGGGAATTTCTGCCTGGTACTGTGAACCTAGCCAAGAACCTGTGGCTAGACAGGTCACAGGCCTCAGAGGAGAACCCATTACTACCATGTTATTAAAGTACCACAGATTCCAAGTGCCTTGTAGACTTCTGACTCCTTATGTCCACAGACATGTGTAGCTCTCATCTGTCACCAGAAAAGCCTCTCTTTGCAGCACATGGAGGCTATGACAGAGACCCACAACTGGTCAAAGTGTAGAGAATAAGGGGCCATGTGGTACCTTATCCCCAAACGGAACATCTATATCACAACTCTTACACCTGGCGCTCAGGGAGTATCATGGAAGAGAAGGTAGTAAGGCCTGAGGTCCTGACACCTGCCCTGACATAGTGACTTCTGGACAGGATGAGGATGCTGCATCCATAAACTACCAACAATATGGCTACCTCTACAATATCTGCAAAGACTCCATCAGTTGGCATGCTACCAGGATGAAGGGAAAAACCCACACAAAGCCCCTGACCTTATTTATTTATTTATTTATTTTGGTCCAATTGACACAATTTATCTGGGAAGAAGGAAATTCAATTGAGGAAATGCCCCTATCACGTTGCCTGTAGTCAAATCTGATAGGGGCATTTTCTTGATTAATGACAGATGTGGGAGGGGCCCACTCACTGTGGGCGATGCCACCCTTGGGCAAGTAGCTCTGAGCTGTATAAGAAAGAAGGATGGTCAGTAAGCAGCCTTCCTCCATGGCTTCTGCTTCGGTTTCTGACCCCAGGTTCCTGACTTGCCTCAGTGATGGAAGTGTGAGATGAAAACAACCCTTTCCTCCCCAAGCTGCTTTTGGTCATAGTCTTTCCATGGCAATAGAAACCTAAGACAGCCCTATCTTGAGATGAAGAGCGATAGGCAGTCATTGGCTGCTCAGAGAGGGAAAACCAGTCTTTTCCAAGGATGAGACCTCATTCTAAGTGGTCAGTCCTAAAAACAGGCAAATAAGGCAGCACTGGCTGGGCCTACAGGCTGCCTACATTAGAAGAGGAGGCCATGAATCTGAGAAGTGGCGGGACACACACACACACACACACACACACACACACACACACACACGGGACACACGACGGCAGGGGACGGGACATGGGTGGAGTCAGAGCAGGCAAAGATGGAAATGACGCTAATACAGTGACTTATACAGGAAATTCTCAGACGTAGAAGGAATAAACATTTGCTGCATTAAACCATGAAAGAAAGACCTTCACATCTTTAACTCTGTGTAAGATAATGATTAATTAAAAATCTATTCAATAAACAAGAAAAATCCTGTCATTTAATATTGATAATTTATTTCAGAAGTTAGTCAATCTAAACTTAATAAATTTTGGTACATACCTTCATTAAGTTTTCTATTTATACTTTTTTCCAACTCCTGATGCATCTGAAATGAGTTGAATATTTGTAATGTTTAAGAAAGTGGAACATTTTTAACTTAGAAATTAATCTTATTCAATGTTACACATTTATTTAATTAATAAGTAGTATCTGCATCAGATTCTGTTTAATTATAAATATCCACATATAGGAATTTTGATGTCACCCATTCTCTTGGCATTTGAATAGAAACTTAGGATGTTATAGGAAAATTGTCATAAGGTGTGTGGTAACATGTCAAACTTTACCTGTAGTCACAAGCATATTTAATTTCCAAAACCTAACTTAAGCACAACTTTATTTTTGGTTTTTCGAGACAGAGTTTCTTTATATAGCTCTGGCTGTTCTGGAACTCACTCTGTAGCCCAGGCTGCCTCGAACTCACAGATATCCACTTGTCTCTGCCTCCCTAGTGCTGGGATGAAAGGTGTGTGCCATCACACCCGGCTTAAGTATAACTTTTAAAGAAATGTACTGGCTTAGCTACATTCCCTGAACCAAGTAACAGTGAGCACCTGTTGAAATGAGAACTCTGGGAACTTTAACAATTTTTCTCCTTTAGCATAAATTACTATGCCATTAGTATGCACAGGCCAACAAAACATCTCAGTATCATGTATTAAATTAAAAGTAAGACTTTTATCAGAAACTTGAACCCAAAGGAAAAACCTATATACTAACCTCGGTCAGGTAGATTTCCATTCTTTTATTTGATGGCTGTAGGCTTGAGGTAGGAATCACTATGTTTTCTCTTGGAATAAGAGTCCTATTGAATATCAAACTATTATGAAGGCCTCCGAGGCAAGGACACTCTACAACAGGCCGTGTACTAAGAGAGCTTAGCAACGATCTATTCTGCTGTTCCTCCAGGAGCAGTTTAGTGCTGGTCTCCTCCAGCCTCTCGTTAGTCCTGTGAAGACCACAAAAGACAAATACGTAGTGTCTCAAGGTCCCAAATGAGTCCGAGTAAGGGCTGTTTTAAAAGCTGCCATGTGAATACATGGAATTTGCAACTCAACAGTGACTCAGCATGGAAAGCCTGTCAGAACTAACTACTGAGTATGACAGGCTTATAACGATTCTAAAAGTGCAGGTATGTTTAGAGGGACTCTTAACTAACAAGTAATTCCAACAAGGTGGGAGGGAGAGACATGGTTGTTGAGATGTACACTTAACCAGCAACATTGTTGCCTTCTGGAAGGGCCCGGCTTCCTGCGGGTGTCATCAGAAACACTGTGTTAAGTGCTAACTGGGGGAGGACTGGCGGACTGTTCCTCTCACTACAACAGACACGACACTGTGTAATTAAAACATGTTTCACTCCCTGGAGAGATCTAAGTGGAAACTTCCCTCAAGGGAAGTTTTAGGCATTTGCTCCCATTATTCAGGATAAATTAAACATCTGACACCAAGGACCAACTCAGAGCAAGACCAGGAACGAGGCGCTGGGCTGAGGCTTCTGTCCCTACGCTAACACTTCCCGGTATCACATGTAAACTTTACACAGATCAGAAATCCTGTCGATTATAGTTTGTTTATAGAAACCTCTAACAGAAATACTAGAGATGACTAAATACTAAGGAAAATTAAAATACCAAATGCTGAAAGTGCCCACAGAAGGAATATCAGTGGTACCTGATCCTTGGGACTAAGTTGTCTTGTTTCCAAAACAAAACACAAGCAAGCCTGTTAACAGTCCTCTTTAAAGGAACATGGATGAGCAATTGTGTAACAATATAAGTGTCTTAACTATAAAGCTTCAAAAACATCTATCTGAAGGCCTAACAGACCATATAAACTAAGACAAAATGACAAAAAAGAATATAAACTATCCCCGAGCCACATTTGGAGGGTCACTTACAGTATTATTTCCAAACTTGTATTGTCTAGTCAGCCTCCCAGCCTCCCGGTCTCACTGAAAATGCTGCTGCAGAGACACATCGGGATCATACTGTCTGAGACTCAGTGCCATGTCTTACTTGTTCAGCTTGCTTGACAGTGATTTTCTAATTCGGAATTCTTCTTGGTAGAGTTGCTTATATTTTTCTAGTTCTATTTTATCAAAGTCTTCCTGAGTCTTCCTTCTGGAGAGCTGGGATTCCAGGTCTTTAATCCGGAGCTCCAGCTGACTCCTCACTGAAGCGTTACTGTTCTCTCTCAGCTGCTCCAAGTTTTCCTGAGAGGCTGCCTGTGCCTACAGCAAATCCAAAGACTACACTTCAGGAGAGATTACAACCCAATCATTAGTCACGTGTTTTCTTTTAAGTCAAATGTGTGAAAACAGATGCTGACGCAGAGATTCAAACACTTATCAACTACTAGACTTGAATTACAAAAAACTGAATCTTCTTCATCTTCTGTTTTTTCTTTTGGTCCTGGGAGTCAAATCTAACTGAGCACTTTCCCACTGCAGTGTATCCCAGTTCTGAATGACTTGTATGTTAGCACACAAGTAATCTGATAATTCAAAGAACAATAGAATCAGCTCCAAAGCTCAAAGCTTGAACTAGGCGACTTAAGAATAACTCAAGAGTTTGGTACACTTTATACATCAATTCGTTTTCCCTCTAGCAATCTTATTTAATGAAAACTAGCTTTGAAAGACAAACGACTCTCTAATGAAAGGTCAATGGAGTGAGTTATAATAACGAAGAACACTGGAACACAGGAAGACGACATGTCCTCTTCTAAAACTCTGGGAAACAAACCAGAGCAAACACACTGTGCGCACAGTCAGTTCATATCTGCAGTGAGATGAACCGCGTGCATCACAGAAACAGAGACTAACCTGCAAGAAGAGGTTGACCTGTTTCAACTTTTCCACCAGGTCTTGCCTCGCTCGCTCCTCCACCTCCCGCTTGTACTGCTGCAGCTCCCTCTGCTCCACCAGGTTCTTTTCCACGTGACTTCGGAGGCTGACCACTTCTTGTTCCAGTTTCTTCTTATTCTTCTCTAGTTTCACACACTTCTTCTGCACAGTTTTCATCAATAGCAATTCCTGCTGAAGAGACTGATTTTTTTTATCCAGATGAAGACATTTTGAAGATACGGATTCCAATTTTGATGTAAGATCATCAATCTGAAGGAATAAAATGCGACAGTTTAGTAATGAAGGCTGAGAACAGAGCAGCATAAAACCAATCACAAATTTTACCTGAGTTCAGCTGTAATTAAATATAACCTGCAATGATTCTTAGAATGAGGTTTCTTCTTTCTTTTTGGTCTTTTGAAACAGGGTTTCTCTGTGTAGTCCTGGCTGTCCTGGAACTCTCTCTCTAGACCAGGCTGGCCTTGCACTCACAGAGATTCACCTGCCTCTGCCTCCCAAGTGCTGGGATTAAAGGCGTGCATTACCACGGTCAGTTCATAATGACGTTGCTAATTATTCAGAAAATAAAGTCAGAAGTAGTAGCAGTCATAAAACATATTTTTTATGATCATTATTTTGTTATACACCAGAGCACGCATGTTAGATTTTTTTTTATGGGACTGTCTCCTATCTTTCCTTCTCAGAATGACTCTTAAGTCATTTCAGAAAATTGCATGGTGGCACACTCCTTTACTCCTTTGGCACTCACTTGGAGGCAGAGGTAGGCGATCTCTGTGAGCTCAAGGACAACTTAGGACAATCAGGGCTATGTAGAGAAACCATGTCACAAAAATGCAAACAAAAAAAATCTATAACCATTTCCCCCATCTTCACAAGAGAAATTTTAGGGATACACTGAGTTACTCAGGCACCTGCGGCTTCAGTGACTCTTGGTGAGGGGCAGTGACATCTTGCGGGATAAAGTTATTGACATGGGCAACCCTCTTTTGAACAATTCAGCAATCCTAATTCGGATTGCAACAGAGCTGATCATTTAGGGAATCCCTCTGTAGGTGGTAGAGCAGACTATCCCTCCTAAAGCTCCAAAGGTCAGCTTTAGCTGGCAGCCACGAGAACAAAGTCTCATATACCTGTCCCAGCTTCAAGTCATCCGGATGATGCCAAATGGTGGAGAAATAACCTGACTCAATGAGCCTTACCTAAACCAGACTGTAAACCAAATACATGTTGCTTTGAGATGCTAAATTCTGAAGTGGCTTATTATATATCACTGAGTGGAATTGATAATGATACTAAATATCTTTTTAAAAACCCTTAAAGATGCAGGGCACCTTTAGATCAGATAGTAAGGAACAGCAGAAAGGACCTAGAGAAAGAAACCCAAAGGGCTACAGGGATGGACTCTTAGGGAAGCCTGGTGTTCCTTACAGAGACTGACAAGAAGGGCTTCAAGGCCTGTGAAGAAAATGACACCGTAACCTGGACAACTACTGCTTTACAGCAAGTGATGGAGTCGACAAGAGACACATGTGTACCCGGGGGACTCACAGTAAGTGATGGAGCTGACAAGAGATACACACGTATACACGGGGGATTTAACAAAGAACTAAGATTTACTGAGTTCAAATGCCTTTTCCCAACTGTCGACTTTTCACATGTCAAACTGCCAAATGATGTTAAATTTCTGAGATAAGAAATCCTGACACACATGGTCTAAAAATGGAGCCAAGACCGTGACTATAAAACTATTTGTCAAGACTTTGGAATGATGTAGGGCAGAGGCTCAAATTCTCTTAAAGTGTACCAAGGGCACTGTCTCAGAAGGGCTCATCTCAAAGATCTGTAGAAGTGGTTCTTCTATGGAAGGACTCCCAACAGAATACACAGGAGCTTCACAGTTCTTGGGAGAAACACAGAAATACGAACAGTTTGCAAGCTTAGACAAAGATCAGGACAGTAGAACTGAAAAGTGCCTCTGGCCCTTGGATAACCTAAGAAAAGGGCATGGCAGTAAACACAGGCTACTTCACGTGAAAAGAAGAAAACAAATAGCCGGGCAGGTAGAGCAGGGTCAGGACGGGTTCCTGAACAAGTGGCAGCATGAACCAGAGCCTCCCATTTCCCTCCTTTAAACAGGAAGCTCTTCAGTAATTTAGCAGGATGTTGGGTTTATGGATGGAGATATAACTTGTCTCTTTAGTTTTGAAGTCTTCACATTAGGAGGAAATTTGTTTAGTTATTCTAATGGGGCCACCTACTTGTCACATGCTCACCCATGTCCAATAGAAACGGTAAGATCTTACAATTCAAGCCTGAGCCTGATGCCATGTTACTGAGTCCCACATGGCACTGAGAAAGAATAAGTGCTATTTTCAAGTGGGAAAACAGAAACACTGTGGCCCCAAAGCACAGCCACTGGTTTTAGAACATACCCCCCTCCAATTACAAAAAGGAAGAATCCACGCCATATCTGACTTGCTTCTAATGACCAGAGTGATACAAAAGGAAAGCCACATGCTGCCAGTGTGGGGTTAGAGAAGCCGCCTCACACTGATGCCGCTGCGCTGGGAGAACCCTATGCCACCAACAGCTCAGGCAGTGCTGTATAGGTGTGCCAGCTGCCTGCCCCACGTGAAGTTCTAGCCAACAACTAGATAACAATCTAATGTGTGTTCTACCATTCGACAGGGCATTACTCAGCAACAAGAAGACATTATGTTCGGATGCCTGTTACAACGCAGTGTTAAGTCAAAGGAGCCAGAACACACACTGTGATTCCACTGACATGGAACGCCAGAACAGGGACCTATAGGGACAAAGCAGACTCGGTGGATCCTTAAGGCTGTGCTGAGAAGGGGACACATGACTGATAAAAGGCATTATTTTAGAGTAGCAAGACATATTCTGAAGTGGGAAAGACTGCACAATTCTATGAATATAATACGGGATATGCTAACTATATCCCAATAAAGCTGCTACCAACAAATAAATAAACCAATAAAAAAGACTTGGGACTCATGATTTAGGATCATATAATGATGGATTGCAGCCTCGGTTCAAGATGTAAGATCAACAGTATGACTTTTTAATAGAAATTAACACAGGGGCTGGAGAGATGGCTCAGAGGTTAAGAGCACTGACTGCTCTTCCAGAGGTCATGAGTTCAATTCCCAGCACCCACATGGTGGCTCACAACCATCTGTAATGAGATCTGGCACCCTCTCCTGTATACATAATAAATAAATAAATCTTAAAAAAAAAAAGAAATTAACACAATTTTCATTGACATCAAGTCCATAAAATGAAACAATTAAAAAACTTCAAAGCATCCAGAGAGTTATAGTAGTTAAAATTGAGTTATTTTGGGCCCCCAAACTGATTAAAAATTACCTTTTTTATTAGCTTATTAACTGGGATATCCATTTCAAATTGATTGTTTTTTATATCTTGATGGAGATTAAGTTCTCTGTTTCCCTGTTCATTTAATTCTTTTTTGGTCATTTTTAAGAGTTCCTTAAATCTGTAAAAGTGCACAGAATAAAGAATAAAGCCATAAAGAGTACATTCAATAGTTATTTAAACAGATACTAAATTCTATCATATGAAAGAGATAAATTTGTAAATTGTGATCCTCTCTCATTTGTATACCTAAAATCTAAGCATTCTAATGAAATTAAAATCTTAGGTAAACAATATGAAGAAAAATTTATGCTATGTATGGGAGCTAGAACTAATATTGTAAGCGTGTACAGAATACCTGTAATTATTTATATCCATTTTAGTACATTAATAAAAAATATCTTTATGTATTAATTGTAACCCTGATATCAGTAACCAAGGAGAAGATACATGAATACACTTTGTTGCCTGTTAGCCTCTTCTCCAAGGCAAAGCACACAGAAATCAGCACTGAGGATGTAGTAGAGAGTGAATGCTCAGCCTCCAGTCCCAACAAGTATCAAGGAGATTATCCAAAGCAGAAAAAGGGGAAAGGAAAAAACAGTCTTTGCAGTTTGAGTGGAGGGGGAAACAAAAATAGAACTTCAAAAGAAATGAAAGAGAAAAATAGCATATGAAGTCTTAGAGAGAAAAGAAGAAAGAAATCTAGAAGTCTCTGGTAGGAATAGCAACAAAATCCAAAAGACGCAAACTACATACAGAGCACAGGGCTGCACACTGGTGTCACTCAGAGATGGAACTCTAGTGTACAGTGTATGCAAGGCCCTGGGTTCCCTCTCTAGCACCCCCATCCTTCCACACAATCAATGCACACAAGACAGTTAAATAAGAAAAAAGCATTGATTAGAATCAGAGAAAACTCAAAATCTCAGCAATAAGCAGAAAGCAGTCATGTTGGGGGCTGCAAACACTGGAAAATACTCCCCTCTAACAGACTGCTGACGTGGGACTGAAGCGGTAAGCACAGGGCCTGCATGGGTCTGAACCAGGTCCTCTGAGTAAATATCACAGCTTGCAGCGGAATATGTTTATGGGAATCCTGAGTGTGGGAAAGAGTGGGTCTCTGATTCTTGTGCCTTCTCTTGGGCTCTTGTCCAACCCCGACGTGATGGTCTTTGTCTTATACTTTATTAGTATGTTTTGTAGTTCTTTCTTAGAGCCTGTTCTCTAGCGAGACAAAAAGGGAGTGGATCGAGATGGGAAGGGAAGTGGGGAGGAGCTGGGAGCAGTAGAGGGCGGGAAACTGGGATCAGGAGATGCATTTGTATTGAGGCTGTGGTGAGATCACAGTTAAATCAGTAAAGAGGGGCTGGGACTGAAAACCTTACTCGGTCAGGTCTTTTTCTAACGCACAGTTTTTCTTCTGTTCTTGGTCCAAAGCATATTCCAGAGAGTCTTTCAGCTTAGCAAGTTTCTTCAGTTTTTCTTTATCTTCTTCAGACTTTGAAAATAATTTTTAAAGAGAATAATTATTAAAAATTATTTATTTTGTGTCTGCTGGGGGCAGTGTGTGTGTGTGTGTGTGTGTGTGTGTGTGTGTATGTGTATGTGTGTGTGTGTGTGTGTGTGTGTGTGTGTGTGTGTGTCCCACCATGTAGGCTCCAGGGATCCTCTCAGGTTGTCTGGCTACCCGGACAAGTGCCTTCTTCTGATGAGCCATCTCACTGGCCCCAAGAAAATAATTTTAAAATCAAAAGCCCAATTCTTTAGAAAAGTACAGTATTTTGCAGGAGTTCATGCATATTGTGTTTATATAGATCTATAAACCTGATGCCAGCCAATGTGGACTACATGGGTTAATTTTGACTATCAACTGGATAAAGAACCCAGTAGGGGATTAGTGAATCTGGGTGTATCTGTGATGATCTGCCAGAGACAATTAGATTATTAGGGTTCTGTCTTAATCGATTCAAATCTGATGGCACTATCAGGTGGGTATAAAAAAGGAGGAAGTAGGCCTGGGTGGAAGAAGTGGGTCAGGAGAGGTGTGTCTCTGGAGGCTCTGCCTTGCCTGTTCTCATCTGCCCTTTCCTGTTTTCACTTGCTCCTGCTGTCACGATGACGCTCTGCTCACAACAGGCCCAGAAACATGGAGCCACGTGACCATAGACTGCGCTCTCTGAATCGGAGTCAAAAGAGCAATGCCACTCTTTCAGGTCACAGGGAACACAAGGACAGACACTTGAAACAGCTCAAACCAAGTCAGACTTTCATCACTGTCCTCTCTGGAATTTAAACGGCTAATTATTTCAAATTAAAGTTTTTACACATAAACGTACTATGAATATCTAGAGAAGTTAGAGGCTACCAATTGAACTGGCTAAAAGCCATCTCTCAGCAATTTCTGTTTTCATTTATTTATTTGGTGCGTGCGTGTGTGTGTGTGTGTGTGTGTCTGTGTGTGTGTGTGTGTGTGTACGGCTCTCAGGAGTTAGTTCTCTCCTTTTATCATACAGATTCCAGGGAGCAAACCTAGGTCAGACTTGGTGGCAAGAGCTTTTATCTGCCTGATCCTTCATGCCAGTGCTTAGGTTTTGCTTGTTTGATGTTGTTTTGCTTTATTTTGCTCTGTTTTAAAGTTTTTCAGAGAAATCAACTGTTAGCCCAGGCTAGCTTGAAACTGACTATGCAGCTAAAGCTGGCCTTAAACTTTTGGCAATCCTCCACCTTCAGTCTCCCAAATGCTGAGATTACATGTCTCTCTCTCCATCAAAAATAATAATAATAAAGAAAACATAAGCTAGGCATAGTGGTGCTCACCTTTAGTCCCAGCACTTGAGAGGCAGAAGCAGGCAGATCTCTGAGTTCAAGATCAGTCTGGTCTACAGAGTGAGTTCCAGGACAGCCAGGGCTACATACTCAGGCCTTGTCTCAAAAAAAAAAACAAAAACAAAAACAAAAATAAAACAAACGAACAAAAAACAAAAAAACAAACCAAAAAAAGAAGAAAAAGAAGGAAGAAAGAAAGAGAAAGGAAGAAAAGAAAAAACAACAAAACCACAAAATGTAAATTTAAATTCGTATTTTTTTAAAAATTTGAATTCTTTTTTTTTAAATTTGTATTCTTAACACATTCCTTTCAGACTCCTATATAGCAGGGCACCTTTCAACAGTCTCATTTACAGAAGGTTCCTCATTAACATATTATCATGTTAGGAAATATCAAATTAGGAAATAAAATTGTACAGTTTATATGAAATCTAGATAGAAACTACTCTTTAATGTTTCTTTGGCCACAGAAAAGGATAATCAAGATATTCTAGACAATCGGGTAGATGTGCCTTTGGAATGGACCACACAGTGTGGCTTTGATGGCTGGAGTCAGTAGTGAGAACAACTCTGTTTGGTGTCCAATGCATCTATCTTGTGATCTTTTCTAGCATTAACTCTGTTCCTGTTTTTGTTTTGTTTTAATTCAAATTGGAAAACAGTTCAGAGGGGGAAAACACTTGTATTATGATTTGGTATCCATTCTTTTTTTTTATGGTATCTATTCGTGATGAATACAAATTATAAGCAATTCATTCTCCAAATCTTAGTGAAAGTCTTTGATTACTAAAAAAATTCAGAAGTCTAAATCAAATAACTTAAATTTCTTAGAATTTAAAAATTACTGTAAAGTACTCGTGGGACAATATTGTACTATTGTAAAGTACTAGTATGGACAATGTCCATAGTAACAATACATCTATTAACCAAAAGGCAAAGGTAATTCCCAAGTCCACCAATGGATGGATGTGTAAACAAGATGTGGTATGTATAATGCAACAGACTATCACAGTCCTTTTATTAAAACGTTTAGTACGGAAATCATTAATTTACGAACTCAGCCCACTTCTCTAGAGAGAAGGACTTGTGTTATGAGGACAAACAGTGTGAAGAGAACACAACACCGAGACTTTGCACACTGCCCACCATGTTCAGGATTACTACAGAGGACTGCCCACTGTGTCCCCATAGTACAACTGTAGAGTAGGCCCTCCCTCTCTCTCAGCATCAAAGAATCCAGGAAGAGGACCACTTACCAAATTCACACTTGATAGGTTTTCCTGAAGTTGCTCAATTTCCTCTGATTGCTTTTTTATTGTAATTTTAAACTTGGAGTTTTCAAGTTCAAGCCTAAAATTATATTTTATATAATTTTATTTTATATATTTTATATAATTATATTTACAAAGCAATTTAAAAAACTATCATATAGTTTCTGAAAATCAACTGAGTCACTACATAAATTCTTAACGGTCTGAAATGCAGATGACTGGGTAACTATAATTTCTGTAGCTTCATCCCTATTCACAGGTATGTGCTTCAAGAAACTTAGAGGTGAGATTCTGCCCTGGCTTCAGAGAGACTACTATCAGGACTGACAGAGCTGCCACACTGTATAGTTTACCTGCTTTATAAACACTGAGTCACAGAGCTACCACACTGTATTGCTTATTAGCTTTATAAACACTGGGTCACAGAGCTGCCACACTGTATTGCTTATTAGCTTTATAAACACTGGGTCACAGAGCTGCCACACTGTATTGTTTATTAGCTTTATAAACACTGGGTCACAGAGCTGCCACACTGTATTGTTTATTTGCTTTATAAACACTGGGGTCACGCTGTTTAAACTGTACTTTTGTAGGTGGTCTTGCATCTTCTCAGCACGCTGTACAGCCTCTCTGTGTTGATCCTGTGCTTCCTGCAACTGGAATAAAGAATAAAACAAACCTTTACTAGTAAGCTACTCTAAGTCTGCACACCTCATTCCCTGACCTGCAGTGTTCAAGTGCACTTCTCTGCAGTGAGAGCAAATTTAACTGAGTTGCTGCAACAGGGATGTTACACTCTCAAAAACTAAAATAGTACCTGGCCCTTTACAGAAAAGTTTACCGACGTCTGCTCTGTGACTGACAGTCCATTTGTAAATCATAATCTGCTGTTGCCTGGCTAGCTCAGCCAGCAAGTCTTCAACTGTACTCCACCAGATGCAAACGGACAACACGGGTAAAACCAAGAAAAGAGGGGCTTTCTGACATTAACCATTTGCACTTCTGTATTCCACCTCATTTTCTGTCACCTGCCATTCTAAAAGTTCTTATGCATACGTGCTGTGTATCTATGTATTTATAAACTGCCACAGCTCTGCCAGTTATGATGAACATGGTGTTTTAATCATAGCTGGCTGTCTTATGAAATAGTATCAGCGGAGGTATATCCACACAGAAGCCAGAACATTGTTGCAGGACATTTGACACACTGTGAACCCCAAGATTGTGTTATTTACTGGAAAAACATTTTTCTAGTTGTGGTGTGGCTTAGCCATAGCACATACCTTTAACCCAAGAGTTTTCATACTGTAAACCATAAGTCAAGAGGCAGAGCAAGCAACAGGAAGCAGAGACAGGATTTTTAGGAAAAAACAATAGCGTAAGAGGGACTCAGGGCAGGGAGAGAGAGATGCAGAGGAGTATAAGGGAGGGACATTGAGTTTGAGGTTTGTTGTTGTTGTTGTTTGAGACATCAGAAGAGAAATGGGGTCTTTCTGGGGACTGTTGGCTGAGGAAGCAAGGTCACCGGGACACTTTCTCTGCCTCTCTGAGCTTTCACCCCAGCATCTGGCTCCCAAGTCTTTATTGGTAAAATTGAATGATTGAGATTTTGATAAAAACAACAGAATGCTTGGGTCCAACGCCTCTTCCCACCAGCTACTAGATGTATAGTTTCTGAGCAAACGAACTTTCTGTATCTTAGTTTCTTCAACTTTGAAGTAGAAATAATCCTATTCACATTAATGGACTAATGAAAAGATTAATTAGGGAATATAAATAAAGTACTTGAACTGTACATGGCAGTGAGTGAGACTTTAGGTGGGTGCTATGGCAACCATAGAAGAGTCCTTTATGCAAACTGTAGTGGCTCATTCCTCATGTAACTGAATATGGCAGGAATGGGGAAAGTGAGGCCCATACTACATCCCTAGTAGTTCCTGCAACTTCCAGAAATTTCACTAGCCACCAGTAACTTTGTCCATGTGGAATGCTTTTTTGGTTTTTGAGACAGGGTTTCTCTGTGTACTCCTGGCTGTCCTGGAACTCACTCTAGACCAGGCTGGCCTGGAACTCACAAGAGATTCGCCTGCCTCTGCCTCCCAAGTGCTGGGATTAAAGGCGCGCACCACCAAGTCCAGCTCGGTAGAATACGTTTTAGCTCCTTTTTTTCCATACTACTCAGCTGGCAAGGGTCATATAGTGCAGTGCAAACAGTGTTGACAATCAGAGGCTGAAAATATGGGGCTCTACTGATAAACTGAGGTTCCTAAATTAATTCACTCCTCCAAAGTATGTTGGGTTGCTTTATCCAGTACTCTAATGGTACATAAAGGTTCTGTAGTATGGAATACCAGAAAAGCTGTAGACAGAGCTTTGCAGTTGGCTTGCTATATAGACTTATAGATCCCAACTCTAGCTATACAATGAAAAAAGACAAATGCAGTTTTTTTTTCTCATAGTGAGAAAAAAAAGTTCCATAGAACATTCCTCCTCTATTAGATTATGTGCATTCCATTTCATATGCAAGTCCTTAAAATATATTTAGAATAAGAGCTCATTATAGGGGCTAGGCATATGACTCAGTTGGTAAAGTACTTGCCTGGTATGCATGAAGCCCTGCATTAGAGCCTCAGCAATACATCAACCAGGCATGGCAGCATTTGTCTATAACTGTAGCATTTGGGAGCTGGAGGCAGGACGATCAGAAGTTCAAAGCCATCCTCAGTTATGTAACAGTTTGAAGCCATGGTTTGAGACCATGTTTCAAAAAAAAAAAAAAGTCATCACCTTAATGCTTCAACAGAAGTAATTACTGGAATGGTACAAAACACTTAATTTTATTCTAATGACTACTAAGTAAAAACATCTTCAGTTTATTCAAGGATATATGCATATCAGACATCAACCCTTTAGGTTAATTTATATCCCAATAAGATCATCTCTCATACAAATAACAACAGTAAAAGAAACCAACCAAAGAAGCAAAAGCCAATTAAGAGTAATGGAAAATCAGGTTGTTAGAGTTAAGTAAATGGAGTCGGAGGAGCAGGGATGCTTCATGAAAACGTTATTGTGAGTCAGTTCTAAATTAAATGAGGCAAAAAGAATATAAACTGAGAAGAACAAAAGGCAGCATGAGTGAAGACAGAGGGGTGCAGACAGCCTAGTTAACTAAGATGACAAAACCCACAGCAGGACAGGGTAACATAATTAACGGTCAAGTACCCTGTAGATGACGGTTCACGAGCAGGTAGTGTAGCAACAGCAACTTACAGGAAGATAGGAAGGGCTGACAACATCCTGCTTAGGGAGCAGGGCTATTCAAAAGGACTAGATACCTACCGTATGATATAAAATGCTCAGGAAGAAGAAACTATATGTAGACAGAGACAGATTGGTACGCCTGGGGGAGATGGGAGGGCTAAGGGTGACAACAAGAAGGTCATGGCTAATTCAAGATGATGACAACATTCTAATTGACTGTGATGACTATGAAAATCTGTGAATACCCTAAAAATTGCTGAATTTTTACTTTAAGTAGTGAGCTATGTGCTATATGTTCATTATAGCTCAATTGTGTTCTGTTAAAAAAAAATCCAAAGGGGTACTGGGGCCTGCTTATAATTTCAGCACTGGAGAAGAGGAGGCAGGGGGATGGCTGGCTGTAAACTGGAGGAGAGCCTGCTCTATGCAGTTACTTCTAAACCAGCTGGAGCTATAGAGAGATTCTAAAACAAACAAATACATAAAAACAGATGGCAGAATCTAGGTACTATTTTTCATTCTGTTTTGGATATGAATACTATATATGATCTGAATATTTCCATGTGGTTATATTTCTAAATGAAAGAAATGCCTAGCTTTGGAGACAGGTTTTAAATTACCTGTAAACATTTGCTCTCTGTTTCTGGTGCAAGGGATTGAACATAAGGACTCCCACGTTCGAGGCAAACACTTCGCCCCTTAGCATACTCCTCAGCCCTTTTCAAAGTTTTTCAGGCTAGCCTCAAATTCTTGCCCTGGTCTCCCAAGTAGCTTAGATTACAGGTGTGTTACCACACCTGGATAACATCTGCATTTTAAGCAACATATATAGCCTTTCTGTACAAATTATCTTGAAATCTATTAACTAACTTACCAAAGACGCTGTATCCATTCACAAAAGTGAAGATAAGAAGGAAGTCAATTTTCTGGAATTTTCCATAAACACCATCTCTGGTTTAACCTACTCTGCCTCAACTGCAATAGAAATTTCTCTGACGAAAAGATATATAGTTCTCAATTTTCCCAGGGATAAATATTTTTTTAAAAGGCTTACAAACTTATAAGAAAAAAAAATGGGGCCAGTGAGATGGCTCTGGGGGTCTGAAGGCACCAGCGGCCACCCTGATGATCTAAGCTGATCTCCCGAGGGCCATGCAGTGAAAGGAGGCAGATACTGCCCCTAACACACACACACACACACACACACACACACACACACAAGATGGTCTCTGACCTCCACTGGAATGAGCCGGCATGCTTGGCCTGTTCCCCCACAAGAAATAAATGCATTTTTTTAAGTCAAAGAAAAAATAAATATCAGAATAAAACTGCAGTTTAAGAAATAAGTTCATCATGTGCCGGGCGGTGGTGGCGCACGACTTTAATCCCAGCACTCGGGAGGCAGAGGCAGGCGGATATCTGTGACTTCAAGGCCAGCCTGGGTTACCAAGTGAGATCCAGGAAAGGCGCAAAGCTACATAGAGAAACCCTGTCTCGAAAAACCAAAAAAAAAAAAAAAAAAGAAATAAGTTCATCATAAAGGTAATGACAAATTATAATAAAAATATAAAAGAAAGCTATTTACTGAAATTATCCTAAAACTATATTATTCAATAAGCTGTACACGAGCAGTTGACACATTAAATTTCATACGTACTTGACTTCTGATCTGACCTAATTTCTTCTTTAAATCTCGTGTCTCGTCTTCTAAATTACTGCGGTAACGTGAGGAAACTTCTAGTGAGGCCTCTGACATCGACTGCTTTTTCAGGGTGTCAGCCAGTTCCTGTTGAAGCTGCCTCACAACCACCTGGGACGATAATTGTTACTGATTTTATAACTCATATTACATATATTAGTACCATTTAGCTCTTCCATATGCTCTGAAGAACATCACGGCAATAGTAGTGTGTGTGTCAGTAAGGCTGGTGGGGATGAATTCTACACTGTGGAACTTTTTTACATATTTAATTTTAATTTACTCATATTTTAAATTTTCACTTTTTAACTGACATGTAAAAACAAAATTGTACATATTAGCAAGGTACCACATGATATTTTGATACATGTACACATTAATGCTTAAATCAAGTTAGACAATTATGTTTCCTAACCCTGATCATTTCTTTATGGTGAAATCCCTTCTTCTAGCTGTTTGAAATATACAGTATATGTTCAGTAGCTCCACGTTTCCCGCTCTTAACTGTAACTGAGCACCCACTGACAGACTGCTTCCCATCACTCTTCCTGGGATCCACTATTGTCCAACGGAGCTTTTAAGACATCAGCCCTTTAAGATTCGCTATTGTAAGATCACGAGATCCTTATGTTCCTGTGCCTGGTCTTCAGTTATCGGCCTCTGGTCAAGACTACAGGATTTTGTCCAGCTTTGGGCAGAGCCAATGTGGATGGATTACCCCACTCCCCTGTAGCATCTGAGGCCACCAATGGACTGAGGCCCACACAGCTATACACTGTTGCTAATTCATATTCAACAGTAGCCATGAGTGTGGGGTAGTGTTCATGAAGCTAGATCCTAGGCTACTTAAGCTGATGCTAAGTTGGGATGTGTGTGACACCCATAACCACTAAGGCCCATGTCACAGGGTGACCCAGGACCAAACAGATATCCATCCCTACATACAAGTCTGTGCCTGTTGCCAGGGCAATATCCACATCCTGCCTTGCTAGGTATCAAGGTGAGACTGTAAATCTATGTAGCTCAGAATGGTCTCAGATTTGAAGCATCCTGCTTCTGCCTCCTGATTGTTGGATTTACAGTTTGCATCATCATGTACATGCACAAAGAGACTCAAGATCTCCAACTTTCTCATAATTCAATCCCCTTCTCAAATCCTTCTGATAGATTCCTACTTCAGAATAAAGGCAAGGCCCTAGGTAAGCTGATACCATCACCCACAGCTCTCTCTCCTGCTCACTGCATCTCTGCTACACATGAATCTTTACACTCTTGGTTTTTCATTAGTTTGGAAATGCAGATTCAATGACAAATTAACAAAGTACAGGTAACTACGATTATTTCTGTACTGAACAAAGGTGCATCCTTTACAATCATGATTGAGCCCTAAAATGGAAACAGGATCATGCTATTTATTAACATGTGAAAAAACTACAAATGCTGATATGAAGTACTAACATATTTTTAACTCTGTTAAAATGCTGATATGAAGTACTAACATATTTTTAACTCTGTTAAAGTTCACACATCTGTCCCAACTTAGGACTCAATAGAAAGCAGATGCTTTTAGAGTTATGGTCCAAAGAATATATAATTTGGGACAAGTATTATCTGATTTAAATACAAGTAACATAGGACAAAATTATATCAACAAGAATATATACAAAGCTACTGAAGGGGAAAAAAACTACAAAATACAGTATCTATATTTCAGTTCCCTGATAAAACCCAGAATGAACAGTCAACCACCTATTTTATGGAATCATAACTGCCAACTACTCATTTAGTCATGAAAGTTTCCACTTACCTGCTTCATCATGGTCCTAAACCTTGCCAACATAAAAACATTGAAGTTATTTCAGGGCTGGGGTGTGTAGGTCAGTAGTACAGTGTATGCTTAGCATGCTCAAGGCCTAAGGTTTAGTTCCCAGCACCAAAAATCACAGTTTAAAAGCTCACACCCTCCCAATTATTATTTCAGCAGCATAAAACCATATTATTAATATCAATATATAGCCAGCAAAACTTGTAACTTAATCTCCTACAATTCTAAAGGTGTTTACTCAAAGTAACACATCTGTCAGGTCTAATTTAAAAAAAAAAAAGAATTGTCCCTTCTTTTTGGATTTCAAATTTAGTGCTATATATGTAATTATGACTCTTTCAAAAATTTAAACATAATCGTGGTGTTAGGTAGAGTGTGATTTCAAAGCATGTATACAATGTGTATCAGTCAATTCTGAGTAACCAGCACACTTACCACATCAAATGAAGATCATCTTTGTTTGGGAAATAAGATCTAAGTCATACTTGCTCATACAGGTTATATTTTTAAGGTAATAACAAATACAATCAATAGGTTTTTATATTCAGCTAGATGCCAATACTTAGTACTAATGAACAGTATTTTGAATTTCCCTGTGGGATGTTTTAAAAATATTTCTCTTTCTTCGGTTTGGAGAGATGGCTCAGCAGTTAAGAGCTCTTCCAGAGAACTTGGAATTCATAGCACCCACATGACGGCCCACAACCATCTATAACTCCCATTCCAGGGGATCTGATGCCCTTACCTGGCCTCTGTGAGCACTAGGCATGCACATGGAGCACAGACATACACACAGGCACACACCCACACACATAAGATAGAAATGAAAGTTTAAAATCTACTTCTCTTTTGGTACTCACTTCTCTTTCTGCTTTCTCGTTTTCATACTGACACATTCTCTCTTTTAGGTGACTGCACTCACTGACTAACTCCTTGTTTCTGTCTTCCAGCATCAGTCTGTGCTTCTGGCTCTCAGCTTGCAGTCTGCTTAGCATATCATGAAACTGGTCCTGGATATTCACTATTGTCTTGTCCTTGCAATCAGCTTTGTTGGAAGCATCGTCTAACTGCTGCCGGAGCAGCATGTTCTCACTCTGGAGCTGAGACAGCCTCTCCTCTATGGACTCTTGCTTGCCCATGTATTTATTCACCTTCCCTTGCTC
This sequence comes from Peromyscus aztecus, assembly GCA_902168405.1. Classification (NCBI taxonomy): domain Eukaryota; kingdom Metazoa; phylum Chordata; class Mammalia; order Rodentia; family Cricetidae; genus Peromyscus; species Peromyscus aztecus. The sequence goes on from CABHPQ010151838.1 coordinate 31,055, forward strand.
ATCTTGATACATGTGCTCAACTTCCTTCATCTGGCACTGCGTCTGGTTGAGGTCTCTTTGTACACATTTCAAAGACAAAGTCTTTTCTCTAAGTGCATCTTTTGTATGATGGAACTCAATTTCTAGGCTATTCAATTTTCTTTCAGTTTTCGAAAGCTGTTGGGAAAGAATCTCATTGTTGTCTCTTAGGTTAGACATATCAAAATTCATCTTGTCTTGCAAACGAACCCACTCATCTCTTGCTTTCTGGAAAGCAATTTCTAGGTCTCTTTTTGATGTCTGAATTTCAGCATGGTCATGTACAGCAGAAGCCAGTCTAGATCGGAATGATTCGACCTCTGTTTCCAGTCTTTCTTTATTTTGTTTTTCATTCTCCAGCTTAGAACTCAGCATTGTGTTCTCAGTTGTAAGACTATTAATCTGTGCATTATACTGGAATATTGTTTTTGTAAATGTTTCTTCATTCAGCTTTATCATCCTTTGAAGCTTATCACTTTGTTCATGTGCAGTCTTAATATCCTCCAGGTACTTCTTCTCCTTTTCCTGGCTGTGCGTTTTTACTGTATCCAGTTCCAGTCTTAACATGGCAATTTCATCCTGCAACGTTTGATTTTTATGCAATAGATCTTTTTCTTTTTTATGACTAACAGAAACCTAAGTAAGGAAAAAACATTTAGCTAGCACAATTTCTTATGGAATTCAAGAACAGCATATGGAATTTTGCAATCTAAGAACTGAAATACATATATGCAACTAAAAAAATCTAATTTCTGAGCTTACAGAAGTACAAATTGCCAAAAGTCCATAAATATAATTGAAGACAATGACTTTATGAAATTTAGAGAGAAATGACACTTTTTAGGAACTCAGCACTGAAACAGCCTTTCTCTGGATCACAACAGGCTTAAGGCACAAAGCAAAGATTAGGAAATCGGTTCACACTTCACATTAGGAGATAGCTTAATGCCAGTGAGTGGACCAGAATATGGCTCCTAGTACCCATGTCAATGCTGGGGCATGTGTAGTCTGCCTGCAGCCCCAGCACACGAGAAGCAGAGATGGGAGATCCTGGGGGCAAGCTGGCTAGATGTAGTCACGTAGGTCCAGAGAGAGTCCTTGCATCAATACGTGACATGCAGAGTGGTCAAAAAGACACTTAACATCAACCTCTGGCCTCTACATGCATGCACATGTGTACTCCCAAACAGACATGAAACATAGTCACACCACACACACATACACACACACACACACACACACGCAAGAAAAAAATAGGTTTACACTTTAATATCTAACATATACAAACCAGTCCAAAGTAAGAGCCTTAGTTCTTTCATTTGGACAGAAGAAATTTCCCAAAGTTCTTTCAATTCCCCCTTTTCAGAAAGTTTCTCTAACACTTTTTTTAGTCTGTCGTAGGAACTACATTTATTAATAAATGCTTAAATAAGCACCATACAAATAAGTACGCTTGGACACGAGTGAACTAGTCACCACCACTCTGAAAAGGAGAGATTAAAAATGCAACAAGCTGCAGAAACCCAGGTCCCGTCCGTCCCCCCCACTCCCGTCCCCCCCTCTCCCGCAGCGAGTGCTCCTTCGCCAAAGCACTAACTCCTTTACGTCAGACAGTGGGAGAAAGCTTCTGCCTTCTACTCCCACAACATGTGTATTTGAACCCATGGTTCAAAATCCTCTATACTTTCCATGGTGCATAAGGGTGGTTCTGAAAGTATGTAAACATATAACTGCACACATATTTAGAAAACTAAAAAAACATACCTCAGAAGTCATTTTCTTCTGCGCCATTTCTATCTCCTTTTGTTTACAAAGGTGATTTGCAAGAATCCCATCCTGTAATGCTCTGGCATTCTGTTCTTGGGAAAGCTGTCTCTGAATTTCATTTCGTTCCTCTGAAATCTAGAGATACATTTCATGAAGTTTTCAGTCTCATGCTATTGTGACTGCTGTGGACGGGATATCTAAAAGCTTATTTAAGAGTAGAACATTAAAAACAAACTGGAAGCAGCCTATGAAAACATGAGGAACTCTATCCCACATGAAACACTCAAATTTGTACTGCATATTATAGTTAAATTGCTTACAAGGCAAAAACAGCTCTTACATGCAGAAAGAGTATTGTAATCTAGCTTGTTACAAACGTTTAACTAGTTTTAACACAATTTCAAAGTCTGCATTTTAAGAGGGCTAGACTAGCAACTTAATTTTCCAGAGTAAACTTAACTTACCTTCCATTACCTCCCTCAGAAAAGATGTCTGCAGTACCTATCAGTTTCCAAGAGTCATAATAAATGATGTCAGCTTTCTATGTTAAAATTGACTCTTAGCATGAGGCACCATCGGTCAACAATGGACAGAATGTTCCTGGCAGCCCGACACAATTATATGAACTGGTGATGAGGTTGATGTCTGACATGCTCATGACGTTTGTACAATAATTGAAACCAGCAGATATTTTCATTAAGTGGTACATGGAGAATATATGTGATGTGTGTATAGAAATATAATATGTAATTAAAGTGACTTTAAAAGTACAACAAATAAAGGTAGGAATAAGAAATTTTTATCAGCCAGAAATGTCTTTAATCCCAGCACTTGGGAGGTAGAGGACAGCCTGGTCTACACAGACAGCTAAGGTTATGAGGAGAAACCCTGTCTCGAAAAAACTAACTCCCTCATGCCATTCCCCCAAACCAACCAAACAAAAATGTCCCCCAAAAGAAATTTTTATAGAAGATAAACTTACCTGGTTCAAATGATTTTTCACTGTCTTCAACTCCATATCCAATGTTCTCAGAGAAACTTCAAGCTGCTGCTTCCCTTCAAGCTCGTTCTGATACTGCTCATCTTTTCTCCTAAGCTGCTCCATCGTTCTCTCAGAAAGCTGATCCGCGCTTCTCCGCTTCTCTTCCTCTTGTTTCAGTGAAAATCTGAAATTAAACATGTTTATTTTAAAGTCAACCCGATTATACAAAATGAAGTTCACTTTGTGACCTGGACAAGACAGTTGTTAAATAATTGTTCCTTTTTATGACTTAGGAGTTTAATTTCTCACTTCAATCTCTTCTAAAGTCCATATGTTCTTGATGACAACAAGGATGAATAAAAACTTCGTCGAATTTCTAGAAGTCTGGTAAATATTATTGAAAAGCAATTTTGAATTTATTCAGTGAAGTTACAAGTTGAAAACTGCCTTCTGTGGGGATAGAAAGATGGCTCAGTAGTTAGAGCACTGGCTGCTCTTCCAGAGGACCAGGCTCAGTTCCCAGCGTCCATATGGTATCTCCAACCATCTAGGGGACCTGATACCCTTCTCTGGCCTCAGCAGGCACTGAACACATGTATGTATGTCTGCATACATGTGGACATACATGTGGACAAAACTCCCACACACATGAAATGAAATTAATTAAAAATTTAAAAAACGGAATGTATCTTTTTTAAACAGTTACAATTACTCTCTAATAAAAATAGACTACTTAAAGTTAGTTAATTGTTTAAAAGATACACCGTTTTAAATTCACACCATGTACCGGAAGTAGAATTTGATCTTTATGAAACACTTCAGGCCTCCCTAAGTCCTTGCAGCTTAGGAAGTGCCGTCCGATGTCGCACACAGCACGCACTGACACCATCACAGCCAGTGCGGGCAGAGGAAGCGACCGCTGCAGCAACCTTGGAGGAATGGCTTTTCTGGAACACTTTTGAGGAATCTTAGGTTTTTGTTGTTGTTGTTGTTTTTTTTTTTTGTATTAAGATAAAACAAAAAAATCCTTTTAAGTAATTAAAACTTCCCTAGAATTAAATGAAACAAAACCACAGCATATCAACATCTACAGGACACAGTGAAGGTAGTCCTGAGAGGGAAGCTTATGGCTCTAAGTGATTACATAACAAACAATAAAACAATGGAAGACAAATAATACATAATGATGGGCCTTAGCAGCTTGGAAAAATAAAGACAAAAGCATCCCAGAACACTAGACGGAGAGAAATAGTCAAGATCAGGGCAGAAATTAATGAAATAGAAACAAAATCCTAGTACAAAGAACCAATGAAACAAAAAGCTGGGTCTCTGAAATGCTTAACGAGATTGAGAAAGCTTTAGCTAAGCTAACCAAAAGAAGACCCGAATTAATGAAACTAGAGATAAAAATGGATATTTTACAACAGACAAAAATGAAATTCAGAGGGTTGTAAGGATATGTTTTCAAAATCTTTAACCACCAATTGGGAAAGCTAAAAGAAATGGATGAATTTCATAATGTATATTGCTGTGGGATGTTCTGTATGGCAAATGTGTTGCTAATAAAACACTGATTGGCCAGTGGCTAGGCAGGAAGTATAGGCGGGACTAACAGAGAGAATTAAAAGAACAGGAAGGCAGAGGGAGTCTCTGCCAGCTGCCAGCCAGGACAAGCAGCATGTAAAGATGCTGGTAAGCCACGAGCCATGTGGCAAGGTATAGATTTATAGAAATGGATTAATTTAAGATATAAGGACAGTTAGCAAGAAGCCTGCCACGGCCATACAGTTTGTAAGCAATATAAGTTTCTGTGTTTACTTGGTTGGGTCTGAGCGGCTGTGGGACTGGCAGGTGAGAGAGATTTGTCCTGACCGTGGGCCAGGCAGGAAAACTCTTGCTACAGTATATGACATGCTCAAGTTAAACCAAAAAGAGATTTTAAAACATAAAAAGATCTACCACAAGCAATGAGACCAAACAACAATAAAATCCAGGTCCAGATGAATCCACTGCAAAATTCCCCAGAACTTTAAAGAACTAAAACTGACGTTCCTCCACCGATTCCATAACAGAAAAGTAAATTTCCTTCCAAATTCTCCTTATGAAGCTAGCACTACATTGATACCTAAATCAGATAAAGAAACAAAAAAGGAAACGTATTCATTCATCAATCTACCTGATGAACATAGATGCAAAACTTCTTATTAAGGTATGCAAATCAAATTAAAAAACACATCAAAAAGCTCATCCACCATGATTAAGCTGGCTTCATCCCAGAGATTTAGGGATGGTTCAACCTCAGTGTAATCTCATCTCACGACCTGTAGAACAGGTCTCTGAAAGGGCTCTAACATCCTTTCATGATAAAATTCCTGGAGAATCTAGGAATACAGAGGCTATATCTCAACACAGAAAGGCAATACACGTCAAGCCCACAACTAACATGCAAACAGAGAGAAACCTGAAGCTTTTCCACTAAATCAGGAAAAAGACAAAGATATCCCCTCTCTCCATACGGATTCACTGTAGTGCTGGGAGTCAGAACAACTAACTGAAGGAGGGAAATGGGATATGAACGGCCAAGGAAGAATCGACAGATAGTATTCTCGACATGAAAGACTCTAAAGACTGCACCAGGAAACTCATCCAGCTTATAAAGATGCTCATCAAAGTAGCAAGATACAAAATCAATAGACAAAACACCAGTCCCCTTCTCATACAATGACAAACATACCAAGAAAGAAGTCAGGGAAACAATCCCATTCACAACAGCCTAAACAAACAGACTAAACCTTACAATAGAAGTGAAAGATCTGTACAATGAGCAATTGAAGACCCCGAAAAGAGAAATTCAACAAGCAGCAGACAGTGGAAAGACCGACACCCCTGAACTTGAATCAGTAGGACCAATGTTGGAAAAGGACCATCCTACCTAAGGCAATCTAAAGATTCAATGCAATCTCTCCAAATTCCAAAGCAATTCATAGAAAATGAAAACAAATCTTAACATCCACACGGAAACACGAAAGACCCTGGATAGCCAAACAACCCTGCACTGTTCTCGCTTTCAAGGCACTCTACGGAGCCATAGTAGACACACACAGTGAACACTGGAGTAGAAATGAGGACCAGATACAAGCCCACACTCCTACAGCTACCTGACTGTTTACAAAGACGTCACAAATACACAATGCAGAAATAACAGCATCATCAACAAATGCTGCTGGTCAAACTGGATACCTACATGCAGAAAAACCTAGATCCTTCTCTCACCCTGCACAAAACTCAATTCCAAATGGGCCAGGAACCTCAACATGCATCTAGACCTGGCACCTGAATTATACAGAGTAGAAAATGCGGAGCATGTATCCTTTGATCTGGGGAGTAAATGGGCATTCTGTATTGGATTGAGACTTCGTGAAAACTGGGGCTTAAAGGCCCATATAGTTGTGGGCTCTTGTCTAGCAGGAGGGTGTTTCAGGGAGGTGTGAGTTTGAGACGGCAGAGTTATGATGGCTGGTGTAGCAAAGATGTGGTCTTGTATTGGGGGAGCTGGGAGGGTCCTAATATGTTATGGTTTGATTCCAATAGACAGAGCTGTGGTCTCTCATCTCGGGGTGAGGGGTGATGATAAACACATGCCATGACATGACAGGCTTAAGTGAGTTATGAGGGACCTTAAGCAAGACAATGGGGGAAACATCTTGTGTGGCGTGAACAGATGCTCCTGGCAGGTCTTTGGGTGGTAAGATTTGAACACCAGACAAAGGAGGGAGAGAAGGCTTTACATCTGGAGAAAGCAAGCACTCAGACGGCAGAGATGGGGTGCTGAAGAGCAGGAGAAGTGGGGACTCTATTTGCAAGTAAGAGCCGCAAAGGGATCTTGGGATGGCCAGTTCTTCGTGCCAGAGGGCACAGTGGGCAATCTCTCTGCAGAGCAAGCAGGAAGTGTGTGCAGATCTTCAGATGATGGAGGTGGAATGCCCAGGATGGAAGGCTGGGATCAACTTACCAAGCAAGAGGTGAAGTCCTGCAAAGCAAGTGGCGGGAGCTCAAGAATGGTGGATTTCTAGTCCAAAAGTAAGGAGAGGGTGAAAGCTGCAAAGTAGATTAGGACTCCGTCTGCAGTGGGTGACTGGAGTCCGGGAGGTGGGGCTGGGATGCCCCGAGAGGAGAGCGGGCCTTACAAGGTAGAGTGAGGCACAGGTCCAGACGGGGGGGGGGGGGGGCATTAGGGGAGGGGGAAGGTGGCCCTTACTAGCAGCATGTATGGAGGGAGTCCTGGAAGAGGACAGGAGTTTGAGGTGGCCAAGGGATGACAAAAGGAATACCTTTAATGGGTCCTGGGGAGGCGGTGGGGTTGGGGTACCCCGAGAACATGAAGGAAGGCCCTTTTTAGAAACATATGTGGAGGGGTTCTGGGAAGGCTGAGTGTCTGGGGTGGCTGAGGGAAGAGGATAAGAAGCTAATGTGGGCACCTTGTGTGGCTGTGGGGAGACCTGGGAAGGTGGGGGCTTAGAGTGGCTGTGAGGGGAGGGAAGGCCCTTACTAGGAATTGGTGTAGCAGGGTCCTGGGGAGATTCCAGGGAGAGTTATGGGGTAGTTATGGGAGAAGGAGGGCGGGCTCTGAAGGCAGCGCATTTGGTGTTCCTGGGAAGGCAGCAGGGTTTGGGGTAGCTGAGGGAGAAGCTCATCCCTTATTCCTGATACACACTGTCAGCAAAGTAGCTATATATAACAATCAACATATAAAAACCAGCAGTCTGTCTATATGCCAGCAATGAACTTCCTGACAAAGAAATTTGGGGGAAATCTCATTCACAATTAGCTTCGAAACAAAAGAAAACAGCATGATACAACTTAGGAATAAACGTAGTCAAAAGGTGGAAGACATCCACAGGGAAAACTTTACGACACTGAAGGAGAAGCTAGAAAGTAGATAGACCTCCCGTGGTCATGGACTGCCAGAATTAATTTAACAGATTAAACACAATCTTCATGACATCTAACGACACATCACCCTCCCTCCTTCTCTCTGTAACTTCTATGTAAATATTATAGAAATCATGAGGTTGTGTGATGAGCTCAAGTGTTCACATTATATACTGAAGATTTTTAAAAAAGTAAACACTTACACAGAAAACAACTTACATCAGTATTCTAATATAAAACCAATTTTTAAAGTTATTTGATCAGCTGGGCAGTGGTGGCACACACCTTTAATCCCAGCACTTGGGAGGCAGAGACAGGTGGATCTCTGTGAGTTTAAGAACAGCCTGGGCTACAGAGCTAGTTCTAGGACAGACAGGGCAATACAGAGAAACCCTGTCTTGAAAAAAAAAAAAGATTATTTGATCAATAAATACTGAGGGTTTTTATTATTATTATTATTATTTTTTAATGGCTGCTTTTATACAGCCACTAAAAACTATGATTGAGGAATCTGCAGTAGAATATTTGTTTAATTCCTAGAATAATTCATAGTTAAGTTCACTATATTATTTGCAAGAATTTCACATTTGAGAAGACTAAGAAATTTTCTGTCTTGCCAACTCCATGACACGTCAACACAGGCCAAAGTTCAAGTACATCTCTGTATCCTAAACAGCGAAGCCGTTCCTTTAAAGCTGGGCTATCACAGCTGGGGATGGCTTGGTGGGAAAAGGAGTCTGCTAAGCCCGACACTTGAGCTGGGACCCACATGGCAGGAGACTGACTCTCCTGAGTCAGCACACGACTTCCACATACGTCCATGAGCACATTTGCGTGTAAGTGAATGTCAGAGGACATAAAAATTGATAAATAAATAAAACCAAGACAGCATACCTCAAGTTGGAGAGTTCTTGTTCCCATTCTACCTTTTCATGCTCTAACTGTGACTTTACTTCTTTTGTTTCCGATACTTCCTTCTGTAATTCCTTAAGTTTATTTTCCATTCTTTTAAGTTTTCCTGTAAGTAGTTCACAGTGGCTTTTTTTAAATTCTATTAATCTTTGATATGAATAAACTGCATCCCGGATTTTCAAGAGACTAACAATATCTGGATCAGGGGGAAAATAAGAGACAAATAAAATGACTGCATTGACAAATAATATGTCAGCATATTAAAATACTGCATTTTTATATTCATTCACTTATACACTGAAGAAATATACAGCAAGTGTTTACAATGTGGAACACATTACACTAAGCTCTGCAAATAATGTAAGCGAGACCCTTGCTTTCTTTCAGCTTAAAAGAAAATATGGAATTATACACTTGGGTTTTTGTATGAAACTGGGTAGACCTGGAGGTTTTCATGTTAAGCAGATTGAGCTAAACTTGGTCAAATAGTCCATGTTAGATTTCAAACAGAAAACACAAAGCATTTAGTGAGCCTCTCTTTCAGTCTGCTTTTACCCAAAATGAGGTAATAGCTATGGAGCCATGTTCCCACTTAAAACAACTTAAATGAACACAGTTAAAACCTCTCAAATAATTCTCAAGACAATGATCCTAACAGACGGACTAAATGAACTTCACCAGTGTCCCAGGTCTCTTTCACAGGAGAAGGAACTCAAGTAGAGCTCCCTAGACTTGCTGAGTTGAGGTGATTAAGTTCAGAGTCTGATAAACCAAGACAGCTTGAGATCACAACAGACCAGAGAGGAGAGAGCATCATGGAGAAAGAGCCTGCAGGTCTATAGAGGCCCCTGGAGTACTTAGGAAAGCACTGAATAATGGACGTATAGGAAGAAACTACAGGAACAAGGATAAAACATCTGAAAAGATTAGATGAAATCTCACCAGGTGCGCCCACAGGACCAAGAAGAATATCTATTCTGCTTAGTCAGGCTGGACAAACACAATTTACCAGATGATGGATACAGATCAGAAAGGAGTTCATCATAGCAAAGGAAAAGAAATACATGCAAAATCCTCAATATTTACTAGTGGTGTAAGGCACATTAAGACCGGAATGAGAACATAGCACACACCTATAAGAACAGCTACGATTTAAAATACTGACAAGCAGTGCTTGTGAAGACAGAGCCACTGGATCTCTCTGTGGGCTGGAAAACAGAACAGGGACATGCCGGGGAACCACCTGTCAGCTTCTTAATAAGGAGCATGGGAGAAATGGGGAGGCTTTTGGGATGGATTTGTTAACTATCTTGATTATGGTGATTAAATATGTTTAATACATATGTTGAAACTAACCACATAACGTTTATATATCAATATGCCTTGCTGAAGCTGTAAAACAAAACACTGCAAGAGCAAACTTCTAAGACAACAAGTGGGACACAGAAAAGTCAGGAGAAAACTAAAGGATTGAGAAATTTAACCTCACAGCAAAGGGTTAATATGATCAGATCCGAATCTCTGCAACTACACAATTACAGTTAAAAAAGAGGCCACGTTTGCAGGAAGTGGGTAGCAGGGGAAAAGGTTCTCTAGTTTACAGTATTCTAGATAGAGAGCAGGCGTCTCAGGGTTACTATTGCTGTGATGAAACACTATGACCAAAGCAACTTGGGGAGGAAAGGGTTTATTTGGCTTACGCTTCCACATCACTGTTCTTCATTAAAGGCGTCAGGACAGGAACACAAATAGAGTAGAAACCTGGAGGAAAGAACTGATGCAGAGTCCATGGAGGGGTGCTGCTTACTGGCTTGCTCCTCATGACTTGCTCAGCACAGGACCACCAGCCCAGGGTGGCTTTGTG
>CABHPQ010151839.1:2807-15032 GCA_902168405.1 Peromyscus aztecus
GGGGGGGTTGGGAAGATGGGAAAGCCTATTTTGAGCTGAACTCAAATGGCACTTTTGCACCTTCCGACAGCTGGCCTTTCTATTTACTATTACTCACTAGCTGTAGAGCCGGATCCTTCTGTGGCTTTCACACACTCCTTCCCACTTCCCAATGGACTCTATGGTTCTTATTTAGCCATTTCTCTGCTGTGGATATTGAAATTATTTCCAATTGTTAGCCAGCAATATTCAACTAAATACTGAACACGTGAGTATTTCTTCAGGGTAGACTCTGGGCAATTGACTTTTTCAGAAGGAAAATGTTGATTTCCACTAGAAACCCCCATAAGTCATTTGGGTTAAACAAAGAGACAAGATGGTGGGATTTGTGGGATCCCTTCTCTTCCTTCAGAGACACTTTCACTGGGGAAGTCACTTTGTTTGGGAATTCTGTTTCTTTGGAGGTTTCTCCAACTTCCTCACCAAGCACAGTATCCTGGAGAGCTCTTTGAAAAAAAGGTTCCTAGGCCCTGCCCCCAGAGTTTCTGATTTGGTAGGAGTGTATCTTCAAGAGGAGGGCACATTTACATTTTAACAAGTTTCTGGGCGCTGCTGCTGCTGCTGCTGCTGCTGCTGCTGGCCAGGGGCCACATTGAGAGGCACCCTGCTAGGTGGCTCTTAAGAATGACCTGTGAAAGAGAACTCTGGCCGACTTACTAAGAGCTCCAAACATACTTCCTAAGGAAATATTAGGAACCTTTACACTGATCCAAATATTTCAACAATAGTCCTGGGTTTTTGACAGTAACTGTATTAGGTCAACGGCAAACATGATTTTTTAAAAATACACAAACAATTCTTTAGGGCAAGGGAGAAGTCAGCATAGCATCTTTGTTAGAAGGCTTCCCAAAGGGTCATCTGATCCAACTGTCTCGACAAAGCACCTAGAAATTCCTTGGCAATCCAGAAATTCCTTTGTCAGTTAGCTTCCTGTGGACAGTTCCAGGGTCCAAGCATTTACCTCCTGACCCCCAAGCCACCTCACCCCATGATCACCCAACATCATGTGAACTCTGGGTAAAATCTGCCCCCAGAAGCTTCCTAGCACTTGCCTCAGTTCTGTCCTCTGGCATTCCTGAATAAGTGGTGTCTACTGGAGGCAGTCAGTTGTCATGTTCCTATAAGTCAGAGATAAGTCAGAGATTTCAGGGTTGAGTTCAACCATCAGAGACATTCATTAAATTGCAGATCTCGAAGGCCAACCCTAGAGATTTAGATTGGGTCAAAAGCATCCCGGTGTAGCTTGGAAGCCCACATCTTTTTTTTTTTTTTTTTAAACCTCCAGATGATTCTGGTCTAGGTGGTCTGCACACGACCCTTTAAGAGACCTTGCTTTTTGTTTCTAAACCCAGTACCTCCAGCTCCTTCAGCATCTACTATCATGACATGATTTGAGTTACCTCACTATCCTGATTTCCTGATTGCTTAATGCTGCCTGTCAACAAATCCCCAAATATACCCAGACCTCCCCGACCTTGGTATATTATTCTCCATTGCACGTATCTCTACCAAAATTGATGTCCTTCCCATTTTTGTTTAATGTTTATCTTTCCCACTATTATATAAGCATCATAAGGGAAGGAGAGTGGTCTACATTGCTCATTCATTCACCAGACACCTCCACCAGTGTCTGGCCCATCAGTGGATCCTACATATATTCGTTATCTTTTTCTTTGCTATAACAAAATGCCCAAGGCAGGCAGCTTATAAAGAAAAGAGGTTTATTTAGATCATATTTTTTGGAAGTTCAAGTGTATGGCACCAGCAAGAGATCAGCTGTGGAAAGAGTTGTACCTTAGAGCCATGATAACGGCCAGAATAGCCCACATCTTGTGACAGGAAACCAGAGGCATAGGCTCAGGCTTTTGTGATGATCCATTCAGGAGGCCTCCAATGACCTAAAAATTTCCCAATGTCCCCAGCTCTTAAAACCTTAGCTACCTCCAAAACCTACCGCTTGAGGACTGACCCTCAACCACAAGAATAAGCAATGGAGATGGAAAAACCAACATAATATAGAAAACATGGAGACAATATGGGTAAACAAATTCTAAAATGACCCAGGTGAACTCCTGCAAGTTGAACTTTGACCTCCACAGATGTACCTTGGCGTATGTGTACCCACAAAAACACACACACATACATATACAATAATAATAAAAATAATAATAGCAATATAAAGGCATTGTTTTAAAGAAAATACAAATTAAGAGCACAATTTGGTAATCAGCTCTCACATCCATGTGTTCTGCAACCACTGAGTCGACCAACTTGTCTTGACAATATTATTTTAAAGTTCACATCTGTACTGAGTATGCACAGATTTTTTTTTCCTCGAAACTCTGGGAATCTGGGCATCCTGGAACCACTCTCCATGGATACAACTGTATCATTTCTATATGTGTTGGCAGTCATCAGTGAGTCCTTGGACCGTCATGGGTGGAGAGAGATAAACCCAAGTGATGATAAATTGGTGTGATCTCTTCAGAAAACATTTTGACTATTGGTAGAGTCTATCATGGACATATTCTATGAACTGATATTTTACTTTTGAAAAGTATTAGTAGGAAAGGTGTCATATGTAGTTTGGGACCCACTAAGCTTGTTAGACTGTCCAGTGTTATCAGCCTAGGGGCAAGGACTGCCTGACTTCAGACGTGACTGTGTGTGCCTCTTGGGTCCAGTCCCTCTAGCCTGGGTGTTTGCATTCTGTCTTTCTCTTGTGAGAGGATGATACCCAGAAGACAAAAATCATGAGTGGCACACAGAAGTAAAGATGAATGTGTTCAAAGTATTCATTTTCTACGTGTGGTAAGAGGGAACCAGGCAGATGTTATCATTGGTTCATAGCAAAGGTCGGAACAGCACGGCTTCTGAAAAGTAAAGGAATGTTGCCATGAATAACAAGCAGGGACAATACTGGTTTTCCATAGTGGGGAAGAAATCAATTAAGATACCACCAGGCTCCGCCGACTTTATGTATCTGTCAGGAGTTGCCATTCAGCAATGCTGAGGACGGAATTGTGTGTACTAAGCAAGCCCTCCACCACTGAGCCACAGCCCCCGCCCCATGCAGCTGTTTAGAAAGAGCTGCAGAGTGGTTCAGAGAGGAGAAACAAGGCTAGAATCTGATAACCCACACGGGTTTGGAAACAATTGACTTTCATATCCCAGTCCAAACAGGACGCTGTTAGATGGGAGCCTCACAGCTGCGGCTCAGCCCTAGGAAATCAACACTGTTGGCAAAAGCCTCGTAATCCAGCTCCCCATAGACACACGCAGGTTCTAGAAGCAAAAAATGCTGGGGCATCACAGGCGCCAGTTAGAGAGTCAGGCCGTGCTGTGAGGGACATGGGCTCCAGAGACACAATGTGAGGGGAGCAGAGGCCTGTGTTTGCATTGAGAAGATGGCCTCAGCTCTTCCCCTTACTGTTCCCAACTGTGGGCCATGCTTCTTTCTGCCTTCCTCCTTGATTCAAAGGTAGACAGACAGACAGATGATGGGTGTGCGTATATGTGGCATATAAAAAGGATACACACACACACACACACACACACCAACAACTCAGCTCCCTCCGGTGTCTTAATGTTTCTTAGAGGGGCCAGCTAGGCTTTTGACGCAGGAGTCACAGGGTTTCGTCAGGGCAGAGAAGCTCTGCTTGTGAGCATGTGGAGAGACAGTTGGACTGCTTATCCCAATGTCTCACCCGCAGTTCAGAAACCTCTCATCTACGGGGAGCAGGAATTCACCCAAGGAAGAAGAGGTGCCATTTGCTAGTGAGGAAAGGAGTCACCTGACATATCCTCTTGTTTCGAGGGTTTGGGCAGGCCTGGCTTCTACCTGTCACAGTATCATCAGAAGCAGAGGACAGGGGCTGGAGAGACGGCTCAGGGGTTAGGAGCACCGACTGCTCTCACAAAGGACCTGGGTTTGATTCCCAGGACCCACACGGCAGCTCGTGGGCTCATCAGGTATTCCATAGACACAGAGGGAATGTGTGTGTGTGTGTGTGTGTGTGTGTGTGTGTGTGTGTGTGTAACCAGGAGAGAGATAGAGATAGATAGAGAGACACAGACAGAGACAGTCAAACAGAGAGAAAAAGAGAGAAGCCATGAGTGCGTGTGTGTGTGTGTGTGTGTGTGTGTAACCAGGAGAGAGATAGAGATAGATAGAGAGACACAAACAGAGACAGTCAAACAGAGAGAAAAAGAGAGAGAAGCCATGAGTGTGTGTGTGTGTGTGTGTGTGTGTGTGTGTGTAGAGAAGTTTAAAATATTCCCTTGAGCTTTCTTACTCATATGGTTAGTTTTATTCTGACATTTTGCTACATGGTTTTTATTAGTCACATCTGATCTTTGTGGCTTCCATCACTGTCTCCTCCTCCTCCTCCTTCAAGATTTATTGAACATTTTGTACCGTTTCATTGTATCTTCTTTGTGAATCTGTTACTTGTAGCTCTTTGCTTGGCTATTTTAGGGCTTGCTTTGTGATTTATGCCACACATCCTTCTTTTTCTTAGCCTACCTTAAATCAACGTTGTGCCTTTCCACATGGAGCATAAAACTCTTGTGATAATCCACTCCGGTTCCTTCTCTCCTGCCCTTTATGCTATACTTGCCCTGTATTTCATGTCTTCGTGTATTAGAAACCCGATATACTACTATCATTTTTGCTCAGTCAAGAGTAGGGTAGAGATATTTAAGTCATAAGAAAAGTATTTTGGATAGTTAGCATTAGCTAGTTCTTACACTACGTCCTTCAGTCCTTTCGGTGGAAAGGAATTCGTCTGGAATTGTTTTCCTTCTTCAGTGATGGACTTCCTTTATCACTTCTTTTGGAGACGATCATCTAGGGATAAATTCTTTCAGCTTTTATGTGTCTTAAACAGTCTTATCTTGCCTTTGTTTTTGTGTGGTATCTTCCTGAATGTTCAATTTATTTTCTTTCGGGGCTTTCAAGATTTTGCTCCACTGCTTTCTCACTCACATTGTTCCTGTTAAGAACTTGCCGGGCAGTGGCAGCACATGCCTTTAATTCCAGCATTGGAGAGGCAGAGGCAGGCAGATCTCGGTGAGTTCAGGGCCAGCCTGGTCTATAGAGTGAGTTCCAGGACAGCCAGGGCTACACAGAGAAACCCTGACTCAGAAAGGGGGGGCGGGAAGAACTCTGCTGTTAGATTTGTTTATATCCTCTCTGTGTAGCTTGTCTTTTTTCTGTATGATTTTTCTCCTTATCACTGCTTTTGAGTTCATTGAATGTCCTTTAATGTAGCTGCCTTCAGTTTGTGTATGGAGTCCACTGAGCTTCTTCAAATGTTAGTTTGTAGTTTTTATTACATTTCAGAAAGTTCTAATCACACTTTCTTTGTACTTTTTTCCCTATGGCCCCTTTTCAGCCTCTTTAGGAACTCCAGTTAGATATATTTAAGCCTCTTGAGAATGACCCGCAATTCACTAAACTTTTTGCTTTTTAAATTAAGTTTTCTGTTTTGATTTTTTAAAAGTTATTTCTGTGTGTGTGTGTGTGTGTGTGTGTGTGTGTGTGTGTGTGTGTGTACGTGCACGCGTGCACACATTCCATGTTTATGGAAGCCAAAAGAGGATCTTGAGTCTCCTGAGTTGGAGTCACAGGCACTATCTGGGCCCCCATCCGGGATGCTAGGAGCCAAACTCGGGTCCTCTGCAAGAGCAGTGAGCACTCTTGACTGCTGAAGCACGTCTCCAGCACCCTGTTTTCTTTTGCATCCTGACTGCTCTCGTGTCTTCAAGCTTCCTCATCTTGTTCTCTTAGAACTCACCTGTGGCCAAGTCCACTTTGTGCAGTTTTCACCTCAGACATTGGAGTTTTCACTTCTAAAAGTTCTTTTTGGTGTTTTAAAAAAATATATCTTTGGGACTGGAGAGATGGCTCAGTGGTTAGGAGCACTGACTGCTCTTCCAGAGGACCTGGGTTCAATTCCCAGCACCCACATGGCGGTTCACAACTGTCTGTAACTTCAGTTCCAGGGACCCGATACCCATAGCAAAAACACCAATGCACATAAATAAAATTTAAGAAAATAAATAAAAATATATTTTATATCTCCATAACTTTTTGAACATTTGAAATAGCATTAAAATAACTATTTTAATATCCTTCTTTGTTAAAAAAAAAAAAAAAACAGGTGGTGGCACACGCCTTTAATCCCAGCACTTCAGGAGCCAGAGGCAGGTGGATCTTTGTGAGTTGGTCCACAGAATGAGCTCCAGGACAGCCAAGGCTACACAGAGAAACTCTGTGTTGAAAAACCAAAATCAACCAACCAACCAAACAAACAAACAAAATCCTTCTTAGTTTTAAAATTTCTTTTTTTTTTAAAGATTTATTTATTTATTATATATACAGAAGAGGGTGCCAGATCTCATTACAGATGGTTGTGAGCCACCATGTGGTTGCTGGGAATTGAACTCAGGACCTCTGGAAGAGCAGTTAGTGCTCTTAACCTCTGAGCCATCTCTCCAGCCCTTAAAATTTTCTTAATGTATTTATTTTACTATTTTATGTGTGTGAGGGTTTTGCCTGCATATATGTCTGTACATCATGTGCATGCCTGGTGCCTGCAGGTTCTCATGGACCTGTCAGTCTTTGCTCTTGGTCCATCCTTGAAGAGCCATGGCTATTCATTCAGAGCACTTTCTTAAAAAAAAAAAGTCTTTTTTTTTTTTTTTTGCACTTGCTTTCTCATAGATAAAGCAAGACCCTCTGAGCATTCTATTCCTCGTTCTATGAATATAGGACGTGTGACATGTGACACATGTATGTCTATGGGTGCCAGAAGAGACTATCTGGAGGTAGAGTTAGAGGCAGTTGTGAGTTGTGGGGCTTCTGTAAGAGTAGCATGCACTCTTAACTGCTGAGCCATCTCTCCAGCCACAAGAGCACTTTCTAAGATAGACGGTGTAGCTTATACCAGATACTCACAGTCTTAAGTCCCACATCCACCATAGGAGCCGGGGAAGGAGCAGGAGGGGGAGGAGAGGGAGAGGGGGAGGAGGAGGCTGCAACACTATTCATCTGGTTCCTTTTCCCACGGGTGAGAACTCAGGAATGTCCACAGTCACGCAGAGATGGTCTGACTCTGACCTCAGTGCTCAGACTCCAGACTGTGAGATCGATCCTGTCTAGTAGAAGCAGCTGCATCAGGGAAGAACTGGTTTGGGCAACGCCCTCAGGGGTCCAGACCCTCAAAGCAGAATTCTATTCTTACTGCTTTGCTATTGCATCCCTCTTGCTTGTTCAGGTTATGGAGTTGCTTCTGGAAGAAGATGGTGGGATCGATCTGGTCAAACCAACCCGCCACTTCTGGCAGGACTCTTGGTCTGGTTCCATCCCTGCCATCTTTACGCTGAAGCACCTGGGGGCTCAACATGCTTTTCATCAGGGAACCTGCTTGAATGAATACAAAAGTATGAATTACTCCAAAGAAGAAATGCCTTATGCTGCTGTTCTGTCTTAGTTAGGGTTTCTATGACTGTGAAAAGACACCATGATCATGGCAACTCTTTTTTTTTTTTAAATAACTTATTTAACTTTATTTTATGTACATTGGTATGAGGGTGTCAGATCCCCTGGAACTGGAGTTACAGGCAGTTGTAAGCTGCCATGTGGGTGCTGGAAATTGAACCCAGGTCCTCTGGAAGAGCAGCCAGTGCTCTTAACCACTGAGCCATCTCTCTAGCGTGGCAAGTCTTATAAAGGAAAACATTTAATTGAGGTGGCGGCTTACAGTTTCAGAGTTTCAGTCCAGTTTCATCATGGCGGGGAGCATGACAGCATGCGGGCAGAGGTAGTGCTGGAGCTGAGAGTCCTATATCTTGCAAGCAACAAGAAGCTGACTGAAACACCGGGCAGTATCCTGAGCATAGGAAACCTCAAAACCCGCCCCCACGTTGACACACTTCCTTTCTTCCAGCAAGGCCACACCCACTCCAACAAAGCCACACCTCCTAATAGTGCCACTCCCTGTCAGATTATGGAGGCCAATTATATTCAAACTACCACAGCTGCTGTACCTCAGAAGGTCAGGTCTCTTCTAGGACATCTCTTGTGCTTTCACTTCCTGTCTACCTTTGCCGTATCTCTTTTTGAACTAAGCCAATATGAATATTATCATCACAATAAATTAAGAGGTTTGGGGTAAGTCTTATTATTTATGTTAGTTTAGGAAATATTCTGCCCATTTAGGAATGAACAATTGCTAAGAAACATTCACAGCTTCCCTAAAAAGAAATAGAAACCCTCGGATGGAGAACAGGATCCTGTCTTACATTGCATTTACACATTGCCTTTTGCTCATTAGGTGTTCTATAAATGTTCCATCATCAGTAGTATCAAGGGACATCCCAAGCAAGCCTGGGTTGCTGGGCTGCTGAACACCCGGTGGAGGGGGGGCACACTGCCGGGCCCCAGAATTTAGAAAACCCTAGTTTTCCACGGACTCTCGCACTTGAAGCTCCCTGTACACCCCCTCATGTAAATTTGCCACCAATTCCCACCATCCCTGTGGACACCAGGACACAGTCTTTCTGCTGAGGTCAAAGCCAAGTGAGAGCAGCCACGACAAAAATGATTGTCCTGGAGAAGTGGAGGCTGAAGATGGAGTGGGTGCCCCAGCTGCCTGAACCAGCCAGGGGACAGGCTCACCTCCTGGCAGTCCCTTCTCTAACTGAGCCGGAGCAAGAGCTTAGCTGATGATCTGAGGACCTGCTCGCACTTAGTGGCTGAGAGCACTGTTCCTCTTCCCTACAGGGGGAAGGACACTCTGATTCTCTGAGAATTCAAATGTGTCCATCAAATATGGCCTCATATCTGACCTGCAAAATAGTCTCATAGCACAGTAGTAAGTTGACTCATGTACGGATCGGGTATGTTTATTTCCCCACAACAGAAAGGGAAGGGTCTCTTTGACAGGAAAGAAGGAATATGTTTCATGTTTTGATAATCTCTTGCAAGTAAAACCAGGTCTATATTTTAAAGGAATTTCTAAATAGCAGATTAGAACTGTTTGGGGAATGGAAAAAAAATTCCTCTGACAAGGAAATGTAGTTTATTTGAAAGTTTCGAAAGGTTGAATTTAATTATAGATAGCAGCAAAGAGCAGAACCAAGAGCCTTACAAGTTGTCCTTAAAAAAAACAAACAAACAAAAAAACAAAAACAAAAAACCTAAGGTAACATTTTCTGAAAGAAAAATAGAGAGTCAAGTAACTTTGTAAAAATGAGAATATAAAAAAGGAAAGAAAGGCTGAGGACAGACCTCAGTAACAGAGTGTGAGACCAGACTGCACAAGGTCCTGAACTTGGCCTTCAGGATGGAGGAGTGGAGGAGGAGGAAGAGGAAAATCCTCTTGGCAGTGATGACATGCGAGACATGCTACCCCAAAATGTGCCATCTTGGTTATGAGCGAGGAGAAAAGACTTTGCCTCTTCTACAGGGGTACTCTTTGACCCTACCCTGAAACCTTTTCTTCTCAAAGTGTAGACAGTCACTGAAATGAAGTTATTTGAGAAAACAAAACGTGCTAGTGTTGGCTACATCAAGAAGACATGCCTCCTCCACACAGAAACTCAAGGATCACCTGCCAGGGACACTATGCCTCAGATGGGACTTTTCAAAGCCCAGCCAAAATACCTGCAAAGACTTTAAATTATTCTAAGAGTAACCTTAACATTTACAATTATGACGTTCACTGGAGTAGATATCGGAATCCCAGCATTCTAATGGGGCAGATATTCTACTTTTGCATGCAAAAAACAAGAAGCAGACATTGAACATGGGTTAGAAAAAACAACATTAAAAGAAAAAATATGAACGTAGGGAAAAGCAAAGACATGAGCTGTAAATTGTGCATCTTTCACTATTTACTGGACTCTTATTGGTGGTCAGGAAAAACTTACTAGTTAGGAAGAAAATGAGCCTTGTCCGTGGGTCCTAAACGATTCTACTATTAAACTACCCGATGACTGAAGAGGCTCTGCTGTGTGCTTTTGTTTTGTAGGTACTATTACTTGGCATTCCGAGCACATCAAACACCTCCCGCTAACAAAGAGAGCTGTGTTGCTATCTTGGAAAAATCCAGATTAGATCGCTGGGTCCTGGGAAAAACAAAGGTAGCTCTCTCTCCTTATTGTTCAGACTGTCACCTGTGATGCTCTCCTGTCACGGAGAACGAGCAAACATGGCTTGTGTACCTGGCCCCACAGCAGGCAAGACTCCAACTTAAAAAACGGTCTTTGCTGGTCTTAACTTGGAAGACTGGGACCTACAAGCCAGAGCAGGATGGTGGTATGCTGTTCTGTAATTTGAGAGCCTTTTAGCATTTCGAGAGAGAGATCTTTGAATGCACTTTAAAATGACCCCTTCTCCGTACTTCATGATAGAGCACACATGTTAACGTATAAATCACAGTCGCGGCAGCGATGAGTTCCCTGTAGAGTTTTGCTCATTTTGGTGTTAGATCTGTGCTGTTTATTGCATACTCTGATTTTACTTTCATCGTGTGTAGCTTTTCATTTGGGGAAACATCATGTCCCTGTGGGAGCCCAGGTTGTTATGGTTCAATTCTGCAAGGCCTGTTCCAGCCTGCCTGTGGATTTCCTCGATGGGAATTAGATCACTGAGGGCCAGCCAGATCTCCTGGCCTCCTGACTATCTTCCCAGGTTTGGTCTGTTGCTCAGCACCTCCATCAGAGGCTATGAGGAGCAACGAGGGAAGCTCATTAAATAGAATTCCTGGCTGTTGGGAGGCAGTCCCAACTAATACCTGGGATTGCCTAAACCCCCACAACCTCATTTTAGAAGGGGAATTGTATTCGCCAGCCCCTCCTCCAGAAATCACCAATATATGTATAAGTTAAATCACTATGAACTTTACTTAGATGATGGCTTTAATATTTGCATGAGGAATAGGCTGCAATGGAGAGATTTTCTGTTGGGAATCCTGATGTAACACTAAAACAACGATTCCTTTTAGGTTTTCCTCAAATATTACCATGTGGAGCAATTAAATTTGCTTCTTCGAGAAGTCATAGGCCGGGTGGTCATGCTGCAGGCATATACCAAGGGCTGGCTCGGAGCCAGGAGATACAAGCGAGCCAGAGAGAAGAGGGAGAAGGCTGCCATAACCATCCAGTCAGGTATGTGGCCTAGTTCTGGCCAGTACTGCCTCTTGGTATTTCCTTGAGGGCTGGGGGCCACTCACCTAGGGCTCCCCCCTTTCCCTTCCTCCCTTCTTCCCCTTGTCTTCCCTTACTTCAGCAAACATTTTTCAAGTACCTACATGAGTCAAGCCTCATACTAGGCTCTGAGGATGTAGCCAAGGGTATCCCTTTATGGTCTCTGACCTCAAAGAGAGACAAACACACAAGCCATTAGAACACCCTGGGGTGACTCACCCTGGTGAGACACAGGCGGTGTGAGCTGAACAATGATGTCCAACTCCATCACTCCACACGGGCCCGTCTCCTGAAATGACAGATAATATACACTTATTAGGGTCCACCCAGATTGCACCATCACAATGATTAACACCATCCTCGTAGGGTTTGGGGGCACAGCTGGGACTTATAAACAGAGGAAACGAGCCTCTAGGCTTTATCCAAGCTGGCTGATGCCTCTGTCCATGTGCATGTCATGGGTGCTAGGAATAATACTTGACTTTCACACTCCTGATGAGTGGTTAAAAGCACCAGATCTTGAATTCATAAGATTAATTTCTTGGTACTCTCATAACAAGAAACCATAGCATGCTTTAGCATGCCTTAAACCTCATGAGCTTGTCCAGAGGCTTGAGGGTGCCCAGGCCAACATGGAGACACAGAAGAAGGCTGCTCATCTTGGCTGGAGACTTGGTGCATCACCTCTGTCTGAAGGATGTCTGTCTCCCGCACTCCATTTTCTCTCTCCCTTGCCTTCCCTTTCCATGGAAGATGTTGCTCCTTCCTCAACAAACACTTGCTGTGTGCCTCCCTCTGCCCCCTTTATCTTCATCTCCAATTATACCTTTCTCCTGAACATAAATGATTAAAAGGACTGGGTTAGTTCAGTGCCTCCCACCGCCACCTCCTCCTCCCAAGCCCAAAACCCCAGCTTAAACCTGGCTGCTCAAGGCAGGGTTTCCTCCATGGTTGGGAAGACAGGAAACCACC
>CABHPQ010151840.1:11106-40907 GCA_902168405.1 Peromyscus aztecus
TCTTGACCAGGCTAGAGTCCTGCTTTGTCCAGGCATATTCAGACTATTGCATACTAGCTCCAGCAGGGAGGAGAAATGGAGAAGAGCATGATGGTGCAAAGTGGATCCTGAGTGGCACAAATAGCTTTGAGATTGTGTTAGTGGACAGCTCATTTATTTAGAGGGGGCAAGGGACAGTTATGTCCTAGGAAAAATGGCTGGTGGGTTCATGTGGTGGTATGTCATTGGTTGGAGAAAGAACATAGAGGCTGCTTTATTTGCATATTCAGGGGCAACAGGGGTAGAGGAAGGAAACTTATAAAGTCATATAGAAAAGAAAGGAAGTCCAGCCTGGGATGTTTGGCAGTGAGATAATAAGCAACCTATCCCTGTGGCCTTGAAGACATATGAGCTTATCAGTTGCTAAGTGCTTTGTGGCATGTCTGCATTTGGAGAAGCCTAGCCTAGCTGTTAAGGTTTGCTGGTGTTTGAGGGGCTGGGTGTGAGCAGACAAACTCCAGACATTCTCAAGAAGCAAAAATCCAGGGTTTTAGGTATGTTTCAACACCTTCTTAGCTTCAGGCCAGCCCTGCAATATCTTAAAGATATTTTGATTTATATTTCCCTGTAGCACAAATTCTAATTGGTCTTAATAATAAAAACCCAGAGTCAGATATCAGGGTGAAAACTGAAAGATCAGAGAAGCAGAGCAGCCAGGCACTGAAAGACTTCTTACCTGTATGAATTCTCAAACCAAAAAGGGCCAAACTCTTGTCTCCCCCCTCCCCACACACACCTTATTACTTCCTCTCTCTGCCCAGTCATATCACTTCCTGTTTCCTTCTCCCATGTGCTGGGATTAAAGGTGTGTGCCTCCCAAGTACTGGGTTCAAAGGCATAAGATCTCCAGTGTTAGGATTAAAGGTGTGTGCCACTGATGCCTGGTCTCTAATGGCTAGCTCTACACTCTAATCTTCAGGCAAGCTTTATTTGTTAGAGCACAAACAAAATATCGCCACATTTCCCTGATGGTTAAGAATGTTGAAAGTTTCTTTGTTTCTCAGACATTTGAGCTTACTCTATTGACAATTCTATTTAGATCCATATGGTTTGTAGACTTTTAATGACTACTATTATACTAGGGTTTTAGTGCGTTTAAACTGAACATCTGATCTTGATTTAAGTTTTGTAAATGGTACCTTTCAAAAATTATCCACTTCTTTTAGATTTTCCCATTTGGTGGAGTACATGTTTTTAAAGGATGTCCTTATAATTCTCTGGATTTCTTCAGTGTCTGCTACTTTCCCCCTTGTAATTTTTAATTCTGTTAATTTGTATACTCTTTCAGCATTTTAGTTAATTTGGATAAAGGTTAGCCAATTTTATTGATTTTCTCAAAGAGCCAACGCTGTTTCATTGGTTCTTTCTATTGGGTTTTTACTTATTTCTTTTCATTTAAATGACTACAGCCCTGAGTTCAATTATTTCTTGCTGTATACTCCTTTTGGTTGTAATTTCTTCTTGTTACAGAGCTTTCAGGTATGTTGTGAAATTGCTTGTATGAGATATTTCCAATTTTTTAGTATAGGCATTTATTGATGTGAACATTGCCTCTTAGAAATGCTGTCACTGTGTTTCATAAGTTTGGATATGTTGTGTATTCATTTTTCATCCAACTCTAGGAAGTCTTCAGTTTCTTTCTTTATTTTTGTCTTGACCCAATTTTCATTTAGTAGTGAGTTGCTCAGTTTCTATTTGTTTGTACACTTTGTGTTGTTTCTATTGTTGATATCCATCTTTAATCTGCAGTGTTCAGACAGGATCCAGGGCATTATTTCTATTTTTTTTATATGTGTTGAAACTTGCTCTGTGTCTGAGTATGTGGTCAATTATGTAGAACGTTCCGTGAAGTAGGTACTGAGAATGCATATTCTTCTATGTTTGGGTGAAATTTTCTGTAAATATCTATTAGGTCCATTTGGTTTATAATTTCAGTTAGCTTCAGAATTTCTGTGTTTAAATTTTATGTGGATGTCCTATTTGTGAGAATGTGGTATTGATGTCTTCTCCCATCAGTGTGTGATTTAAGCTGTAGTCGTGTTTCTTTTTTGACCTTGGGTGCCATTATGTTTGGTGCATAAATGTTAATAATTGCATTGTCCTCTTGGTGAATTTTTCATTTGATGAGTGTATAGTATCTTTCCCTCTCTTCTGAGTAGTTTTTAAGTCTATTTTGTCAGATATTAAAATGACTACACCAGCTAGCTTCTTAGGACCAGTAGCTTGGAATAAATCTTTCTATCATTTTACTCTTAGATAATTTCTGTACTTGATGTTAAGGTGTATTTCTTGGGTGCATAAGGAGGGTGGATCCTGTTTTTGCATCCATTCTCTGAGTCTATGTCTTTTTGTTGGGGAATTGAGACCATTGATATTGAGTGATGACAATGACCAGTGGATCTTTTTTCTATTATTTTATTGTTGTGTGTGTACCTCTCTCTCTCTCTCTCTCTCTCTCTCTCTCTCTCTCTCTCCCTCTCCATGCCTCCCCCCCCTCTCTCTCTGTGCACACTTCCACTCTTTCAATTTGGCTTGTCTGGAATTATTTCTTGTTTTCTTTGCAGTAGTTACCCTCTTAGGTTGGAGTTTTTCTTCTAGCATCTTCTGTTGGGCTGGGTTTGTAGGTAGATATTGTTTAAAATTTGTTTTTATTTTTTCATGGAATGACTTATTTTTCCATCTACAGTCATTAAAAGTTTTGCTGGGAACAAAATACTAAAATGTTTATTTTAAAAATAGATATTATAAAAACAAATTACAAATATACAAAATCAAATAGTTGTTTCAAATTAAGATGTTCTTATACTGATGTGTCTTAGGAATAAGTTAATGGTACTTAAAAGTCTGAAACACTGACTGTTTTTCTGAAATTTTTAAAAACTAAGATTAAAAGAATGTTAGTAAAAGGCAAAAGATTTATACGATCTGACACTGAAGACACCTTGTGCTGGAGAGGATGTGGAGCTAGGGGAACTCTCCTCCACTGCTGATGGGAATGCAAACTTGTACAACCACTTTGGAAATCAATATGGTGCTTTCTTAGAAAATTGGGAATCAATCTCCCCCAACATCCAGCTATACCACTCTTGGGTATATACCCAAGGAATGCTCAATCATACCACAAGGACACTTGCTCAGCTATGTTCATATCAGCATTATTTGTAATAGCCAGAACCTGGAAACAACGTAGATGCCCTTCAACTGAAGAATGGATAAATAAACTGTGGTACATATACACAATGGAATACTACTCAGCAGAGAAAAACAATGACATCATGAGGTTTGCAGGCAAGTGGATGGATCTAGAAAAAAATCATCCTGAGTAAGGTAACCCAGACACAGAAAGACAAACATGGTATGTACCCACTCATAGGAGGATACTAGTTGTGGAACAAGGATGACTGGACGGCTACTCACAACACCAGGGAGGCTACCTGGAAAACAGGACCCCAAGAAAGACACGGGGATCACCCACTGACAGAGAAATGGATGAGATCTACATGAACAGTCTGGACGTGAGTGGGGGTAATGAAGGGCAAGGGTCAAGGGAAAGAGAGCTTTGGGCAGCAGGAGATTCCAACTGGATCAAGAACAGAGAGGGAAAACAAGGAATGTTCATGGCAAATGAAGACCACATGAGAATAGGAAGAAGCAAAATGCTAGAGAGGCCCACAGAAATCCACAAAGATACCCCCACAATAGACTGCTGGCAATGGTCGAGAAACAGCCCGAACTGACCTACTCTGGTGATAGGATGGTCAAACACCCTAATTGTCATGCTAGAAACCCCATCCAATGACTGAGGGAACTGGATACAGAGATCCATGGTCAGGCCCCAGGTGGAGCTCCGGGAGTCCAATTGGCGAGAAAGAGGAGGGTTTATATGAGCGAGAATTGTTGAGACCAAGGTTGGATAAAGCACAGGGACAAATAGCCAAACAAATGGAAACACATGAACTATGAACCAATGGCTGAGGAGCCCCCAACTGGATCAGGCCCTCTGAATAGGTGAGATAATTGATTGACTTGATCTGTTTGGGAGGCATCCAGACAGTGGGACTGGGTCCTTCGCTCAGTGCATGAATTGGCTGTTTGAAACCTGGGGCTTAGCTTGAAACCTGGGGCTTAGGAGAGATGCTTGGGCTCAGCCTGGGAGGAGGGGACTAGACCTGCCTGGACTGAGTCCACCAGGTTGATCTCAATCCTCAGGGGAGTCTTTGCCCTGGAGGAGATGGGAATGGGGGGTGGGCTAGGGGAAGGGGAGCGGAGCGGGGTGGGACGGGGGAGAACAAGGGAATCCGTGGCTGATATGTAAAATTAAATTATATTGTAAAATAAAATAAAATAAAAAATAAAAAAATAAAAAAAGAATGTTAGACATGTAATGGTGACTTGGGCAGATATCTCAACCTGTTTTATCATTTACAAGATTTTATGGGTCTCATGATTATCTGGAAGACTGGTAATACCACCCACATCATCTCCATATTTACTGGATCTGGGACATATTTTAGTAATTTACATTTCCAAATTTCAAAAGAATGGTGGTCAAAGGATACTTTGATAACCAATGTTCTGTAATTAAGATGATACTGGAATTTGAGTTGACAAGGGAGCTGAACATACCCATTTATTTGCACAAAATATATGCTAGTTGAATCAGCCCTTTGAAAACTTGGGTTATGTATACACACTGAAAATATTTGGAGAAAAAATGTTTTTCTTGTTATTCTTCAAGAAATGTAGAATAACAGCTTTTTACATATTCTGGAAGCAGGGCAATTGTTGGAATTTGGAAGGATTGGCAATTGAAGGGCAAGATTTACCTCATTTTCTTGCTGAATGTTCCTATGGCCATCAATGAGCCCATCTTGCCTTTCAGAATCTCTTCCTTTACCTTCTATATCCATTTGCTATTTTTCCTCCTTCTCTGCCTGGTCTCATAGGCTACTCTAAGTCTGCACGTTCTGCTGTTTGGACCTCAAGGTTTTCCTCAACTCTACTCAGTTTTCATACTCTTGCTAAGGCTTCTTCTGTATACCATAACATCATTTACATAAATGCCAATTTTATACATTATATCCATGCAGAAATTGCCTTTCAGCTGCTCGTCCATATGATCAA
Organism: Peromyscus aztecus; assembly: GCA_902168405.1. NCBI lineage: Eukaryota > Metazoa > Chordata > Mammalia > Rodentia > Cricetidae > Peromyscus > Peromyscus aztecus. The sequence goes on from CABHPQ010151840.1 coordinate 16,270, forward strand.
CACTAGCTGCACAGTGTTCTACTGCAGTTTGATCTGATATTCTGTACTTTGTTTACACATGGTCTTCAGACTATCCCTCCCTGCTCCCCCTCTTCTCTATACACAATGCCTCACACATCTGTAAAACTTTCTAACTGGCTCTTGAATTTGCCATTTCTATCTACCTCTGTTGCTACCACTTAGCCTAAGTCACCATATCTTTACTGCAACTCACACAATCATCCAATCCACTCACCCATATACTTTCTGGCTTCCTCCAATATGTTTCTCACAATGTGATGAGCACAATATTTTCAAAACACGACTGACAATGTAACCTCTCATATGAAACTCTCCATTGCCTTCCAATTGTTCTTAGAATAAAAGAAAACTGCTTTCACATGTATACAGCTCTGCAGAGTTTGGAATCTCTTAACTCCTTAGTCTCTATCTCTGTATTCCCTTTTATACTTATGTCAGGCCTCACTGACTCCTTTCATTCATTCAGTGCAGCAAGCTACCATTTACCATGGGTCCTATTTTCTCTCTGCTGCCCTGTGCCATTCACAGTCTTGGAGTTCTAGGAGATTGAAGTTTAAGAACAAAGTCTTGGCAGGTTAATTTCTTCTGAGGTTGTGTGAGAAGGGTTGGTTCCAGCACATTCTTCTTCGTTCTGGATGACTGTCTGCATTCATGTCTGTCCAGATTTCCTCTTATTATGACATCTCTTGTGTTGAATTTTAAGCCAAATAATAACCTCACTTTGACTTGGTTACCTCTGTGAATCCCTGTCACCAAACAAAGCCCAATCCATGCTCTAGGAGTCAAGACAACAGCTTATACAATGAGGTGGCAAGGAAGACTAGACATACAATCAAACCCATGACATCTGTAGATTTTATTTCTAGAGGCTCCAAAATTAAAACATTATACACTCTCCTTTACTCCTTAGCTGTGTCACTGGTAGCGAGTAACTTCTGGTAAGCTATTTGACCTCACTGAACCACAGGTTCATAATATGAAGTGAAGAGACTTTTGCAGTGCTGGATATTGAATCCATGGATTGTATATACCAGTCAAGTATTCTACCGCTGAACTACAGTCCTCAGCATTAAACGTGGGATTCCAACAGCTTCCTAGCTCTAACACTGTGCTTCTTTTAAACACATATGTTGTTGCACTTTTTCTGACTTCTATCAGAATATTCTAGTTTTATCCTTGCTTCCTTCCTTCAACCTTTCCATCCTTTTCCTTACCATTAATCCTACAGAACAATTTGAAAACATTGTGTAATACTGTGCTAGAGATCAAACTAAGGGCCTCATGCAGATGCTCTACCACTGAGCTATGTCTCTCAGCATTTAGGAAGCATGTATGACTGAGTGCATGCATGTGTGTGGGCATGATCTAGGAAGTATTTTTAACAACACCGTAAAGTGGCTATACTTTCAGAACCATAATAGTTGGGTTGATTTCTCCTCTGGTTCTAGCAGCAACAGGAAACAGTCTTTATAGCTTTTTAGATATGGTTACAAAATCCTAAATATTCAAGCCATTTCTGGGAAACAAATTAAAATGCCCTTCATCTTCCTAGAAGTTGATAATGAAATATGGGATGAAATTTTAGATTGAAAGTGAAGGACTCAGGGCTAGAGAGATGACTCCATGGTTGGGATTACTGCTTGCTTCTTCTAGGGGATCTGAATTTGATTCCCAACACACACATGGTATAAGTACTCCTGTTTCAGGGAACTCTAAATCCTCTTCTGGCCTCCATGGGCACCAGAGATGCACATGGTATGTAAACATATATGCAGGCAAAACTCATGCACACATAAAATAGAAATAAATACATCTTTTAAAAGAAAGTGAAGGATTAACTACTGTAATGACAAGTGCCTGCAAAACCAGTATTTAGGAAGGAAGGAAGCCAGAGGATCAGGAGTTCAAGGCCAGCCTTGTCTGTGTACTCACCTAGTTTGAAGCCAACCTAGGACACATGGAACTCCACTAGAAGAGAATAACAGAAAAGAAGGGAGGGAAGAGAAAGAGAGGCACAGTTTTAAGGCAGATGAAACTTAGGGCTCTCTTGCCATCAGATTTTTTCAAGAGGGGATTTTAGAGGGATGAAATATTGTGCCTAGTTGGAAAATTAATCTAGAAATGTCAGAGGTGCTGCCGAGTAACACAGTGCTTTGGCTTTGATTTTAAAGGGATCTTTTTAGCATATTTTCTGATTGTTTTCACTGCAACAGAAACAGCAGAGATGTGACTTCTAGAAGATGTTGTCATCCCACTGTAATTGTGGGACTACAGGTGACACTGGCTCATTACTGCTGTTTTTGTGTCTCCTTTTCTAAACACCAAGGAGGCAATAATAATTTTGACCTCCTCTTGGGACAATTGCAAGGATCAAAAGTGTACTAAAGTGTGTCAAAGAATTTTGAAAGCATTAAATCCTTTATAAATAGAAGATACTTTCTTTATTAGTTATGCATATACATGCCTTCGCCAGCTAAATGAGGTCAGGCTGGCTCCCCACAGGCTTGCTCTCCACTTTAAATGGAAATTAAAAAGTACCCTGCCCGGAGGTGCACACTTCAATCAACTACATTTGCTTCTTTTGAACATCATTAAGGAGCAAGCCTGAAACATATTCTTTTCTTTTTTCCCTTTTCTAAAGCTCCCTGTCCAACACCTGACCATCCAGAATAGTACCTCAGGAAAAAGAAGTTTAAAATGTGAACAAAATCTCTTCCTAAATACAAAGTAACTTTAATAGAAGCCAGATATATATATATATATATATATATATATATATATATGTGTGTGTGTGTGTGTGTGTGTGTGTGTGTGTGTGTGTATGTATGTTATTAATATATACCTCAAGTATATATATTATATATTATATATATATATATATACACACACACACACACATACATACACATACCCACTCATCCCTTAGAAACTTTTGAATGATAAGTGACAGTCCATTCATGCTTTGCTTTGAAGCAATCCCAAGATTCTACTCATGTGTTCTTCCCTAAAGTTCTGGAACATATCATGATTTGTAGATGTTTAGAGCTGGTTGAGAAAAGATTATGCCTTGTCATTGGGCTATAGTATACTGTAGTATACTGTGTGTTAAGTGTTCTTAATGCTGGATCTACACTTGCTCGGACCATTTACTTATTTTGAGTCCCCTGGTGTAACATACATGCCTTCTCCAGTATCATCACAAAGATTAAATTGTATCCATTTAAACTCTCTGTTAGTGGACCTGAAAAGACTACTGATTTAAACTTAGAGTAGACTTGAGAAATCTGCATCTCTAAACATTCTCCAGATAATTTCTATACAAGTAAGAAATATATCAAGAAGGTTACTTACACCTACAGATCTCAGTTGTGAGAGACAAGAGGGAAGCAATGAATAGAGACCAAATCTCAGCAACCTGCCAGCTTCACAGCTTATTGTCTATCTAGGTTTTCACCAAGCAACCTCCTCAGTTCTATAGATGTCACTAACCATCATTAGTGACATGGTCTTTCTCTCCACTCTCAGTAAAAACTCTTTTACACAGAATCTGGCTCCTCTCCTCTCAGAGCAGACCAGTAATGTCAGAACCCAAGTGGCATTACCTGCTAAGGACTTGGTTTATGTGGCACAATACTATTATTCTTCAAGAGCTCACTGTGAACAATTTTTATTCAGTGTCTCAAGTTTTCTCATTCTCCCCCTCAAGACCCTCAGATTCTGAAGATATATGTAACAATAACACCTAGTTGTCCCCAGACAAAACTTAGATTATGTAAACACATCCAGAATCTCTCAATTTTCAAGGAGCTCTGTCTATCAGTAGCTCTTATCTTTCACTACATCCCAGCATGGCTTTGAACCTCTAGATAAATGAAGGACTGCATGATTTTCTCCACTGGAAAAAAAATGTCTTCCTTCTTTCTTTCTATCTGACCTCAACATCTGGGACTGTTTTGTATTTTTATGCCTTCAGGACAGAAAGCATAGTGAAATACACAGAAGAGCTGCTTTAATAAATGCCTGATTAACATGCAAACGATGAAACAGGTATTAACTCTCAATGTAATAGGAAGCAGATAGAAAAGAAGGTGTGAAGAAAAAAGTAAAAGGGATACATCTCCATTCTCCTAGTTATAGTCTGTAACATATTTTCTCAGTTATTTCTAGTGTTATCTACAGTAAGTTACTTCAAAAATCAAAATTTCATTGTCAGATTATACTAATTAAATTAAACAACAAGAACATAACATTAATTTCTGTAAAATTTCTATAATTTTCTTTCACTCTCTTACTCCAGACAACTGATATAAAACAATATTTTAACTGATCTTTGGATGATAAATTTACAAATAAGCATCTCTAATGCTGGTGCTGTATGTTTCTACCTAATTTTCAACTTAATACTGATAGTTAAATGTTAGGCACACCAGGGCCCCCAAATAGCCTATGTTGGACCAACTTCCAAGCAAAAATCAATCTTCTTTTTTTGATTCTGCTGGTGGCCACTGAACATCTACCATGTACAGCACACTTACCTAACTCCCTACAAAAAGCAATAATGAGATAAGTCTTTGACTAAATTTGATCCCATACACATTTACCAACAAACAGGCACAGGTGGTTCATACAGTCTACTCTGTGTGCGTACCAACATCAGAGGACTCCATCATCATAGGTGGTATGATATGATTTAAAAGATTTACCATAGACAGATGAAATATCTATAGAAGATTGCAAAATTCTATCCCCATGCCCAATGCAGTCTGATTTTGTAAATTCCATTGTCTTGGAACACAGTCATGTTCATTCTTTTACCCATTATCTATGGATGCTTTCACCAATGACAGATCTGAATAGTTGGAACAGAAACTATTTGGCTGACAGAATACAAAATATTAAGTCTCTAGTTCCTCATAGAAAAAGTCAGTTAATCCCTATAATAGAAATCTTAAGTCATGAATCCTCCCTACAGGTTTGGGATAAAGGTTTGTTAGATTTTTACATGTTCTTGTTAAAGGATGAAGAGTGTCTCTAAAATATTTTAACTGATCTGTATTTCTTGAATAACACTAATTTCACCAAAGAGAGCCTTTCCTAAGTCCATTGTGGAAATTAATAAGCCATAAATTTCACCTGTTAAAGTCCATGTTCAACATCTATTTTACTAATCAGGAAAGTCTATAAATCTGAAAGAAAAGAAGAAACAAAAGGGAAAAAGAAGGAAGGAATGAAAAATGAAGGAATGAAGAAAGGGAGGGAGAGAAGGAGGGAGAGAGGGAGGAAGGAAGAAAGGAAGGAAGGAAGGAAGAAAGGAAGGAAGGAAGGAAGGAAGGAAGGAAGGAAGGAAGGAAGGAAGGAAGGAAAGAGAAATTAGAGAAATGCCTTATCTAAGGTATGGTCTCATCTGAGTCATTTACTTAATAGTCCTAGAGCATAAACTCATGATTTAAGCCATTAGTTTTCACTAAAATAGGGCTTAAACTAGTTCACATTCTTAATATTACCCATCTGTGCTGAAACATTTAAAGTGAGTTACAGACATTCAAACACACTGACATCAACATTTACAGTAAAACATGATGTAATATTCTCATCACCAGGAGTAGTTCCAGCCATATCTGTAATTCCTCAACATACAGACATGTCACTGAATTACAGCTTACAACACCTTCTGATAGATTATATCAGTCCTCTAAAATTCAGCCACACTTATTGAAAATTTAATGTAGCTGATGGAGAGCATCTCTAACTATAAAGGGATGTCCATAGAAAATAAAATCCACTCCTGTGATTTTATAAAATTTTTATTAAAAAAACCCTCCATGAATCACAAAGGAATTTGCCTCATCCATATATCCCCAAGGAGAAATAGAAATGTACCTCTTTGATATTTTTGGATCTGAGACTATTTGCATCAAATACCAATACCTTTCTTGGCAACCAGAACAATAGGTTTTATCAAAGGAAAGAAAGAAAAAAAATGAAAGGAAAATAATTAAGCTAATTACTTGTTATCAGTTAGGAAATAGTTAATCCAAGATACTAGAAGGCTAATATTCTAAGTCCTACTTTCTCAATTGATAATTTTTGTTAATTTGGCTTTCCTCACTTGTTTTGAAATAAATAAGCTGTGTCACTCTTGTTTAATCCCAGAAATGAAATTCCTAATTTCTAATTTAGAAGCCTCTGAAATAAATTTAGAAAAATGAAAAACCCCTTAGTTTGCTGAGACTCTCCTGTGATTCTCAAAGGAGAATACTGATGTTTCCCAGTGTTCCTACCATGCCAGGCTCTGGAGAACACCCTCACCACTGAAAATCTGTTTCTAGCCTAGCTCTCAGCAAATGGACTTGCTCCATTCATTAGGAATAACTTCCTCTAATATTGTACTCCTGAAGAAATTCTAGGGAGAGTATTTTGAACTAGAGTTTCCGTATTGTTAATCAGCCAAAAAAGGGAAACCACTGTTAAGCCAAGCAGTTGTTTTATAGTACATTGACAGCTGCTCATAAGTGGAAAGTAAACACTAAAGCCAGACATTAACCTTTTTTCTCAACACTACACTTGAACTTAATATTGCATGAAATTATACTGTTTCTTTTGCTGACATAGAAAATAAAACACAAAGACAGGACACAAACATAAGTAGTCCTCAATATTATCCCTGAATCTACATCTCAGCAGACTCTAAGTCAAGAGATGCTTTCAAAATGCCCTTGAATGTGAGACCCACAAAACATGAGAGATTTTGTGTGTGTTTTCCTCAGGCTACTCCACTCCCTCATATGGTCTCTTAAGTGAATTAGGAACCTGACTGAAATGCTTCTAGCACTTTTGGCAATTAGTCACTAATTGGACTTCCCACTTTACCCACTTCCTAACTGATGCTCATAAAAGGGGACCTCTGTGGGAAGCAGGTGGTTTCCTGTGGTAACATTACATCCCATTTTTTTCTGCCCAACCTCAGCTAAGGTCATACCATCCCAATCACACAACTTGTGTCAGACAAGAAATTTATTTCCACATGTGTTTCTGAGCAGGTCCTTATTTTTGTTATTGTACTAACAACAGCACCTTTATGTGCTATGTAGTTTAAAAGCATTCATAGATATTATCTTATACAAGTCTGTACTATTTGACAGATGTGTAAACTGAGACTCAAGGCAGTTAAGAGACTGATCCAAGTTTATACAGCCTGAATTTTGCAACTGTGAATGCAATCAAATCCTCAATCTCAGTGTAGCTGGCTCCCATGTCAATTCTCTACCCATCTCAACACAGTACTTCCCATCAGGCCAGTCCTCTTCTGAAGATAATCAGCTCCTACCTGACCTGGAGCTTCTTCAGAAATATGGTCCAGATACACTGACAGGCATCTTATATGTAGATCACCACCTGGCAAGGTGAAACAACAGCAAAAATCTTCTTGGGCAAAACAAAGTTTTACTAAAAGTCTAAAAGTCATCATGGCCTCTCATCAAGGAAAGAAAGAGACTCGGGGTACATAGCCTGTCTCTGCTAAGAGAAAATAGGAAGAGAGGAATGGGCGATAGGTAGGAATCACTATCCTCTAGGATAAATCAGCAACAGAAGAGGAGCTGAGAGAAAATGTTCCAGGCTTTCTACAGGGCAGTAGCTTGAAGACTTAAAGCCCTGGCATATTTATTAGTCAGTCTTTGGTGGTGTAAATTTCTATTATGGGATATCATCTGCAAAAGCAGACTATGATTAGCTAAGAAAAGAACCTGGCTACAGGATTTAAAGAGGTGCTTATTCTTTCAAGGTCATGGGTATTTGGCTTACCCCAGCTCCAGCCTAGCTTCTTCTCCAACACAGCAAACCTAGAAGTCTAAGATCCAGGTACCCTATGAAGGCAGTATTTTCAGATAGTGAAAGTTCAGCAGTACTCAGTACCAAAGAAAAAAATTGTGTGATAGGATCATGTACTGTTTGGTGTCTATACATCACATTACTTTTCATGTATACAGTAAAAGGAACTGTAAGCTTAAAAAATTAAGCAAAAGAGAAAAACAGAAGAAGAGGTCATTGGAAAAAAATGTTTGCTCTTTCCTCAAGAACTCTCAAGATGTGAAAGATGGTACCCAATGTCCCACTGCTCATTCATAGTCCAGGGATTTTAGATAAACTGAATTAACTGACTGACCCTGGCCCTTGGAAAATCAGAACTCCTAAGTGGCCAGTAACTGAACCACAGTTTAATATGTGATTTGGTTGCATTGTTTATTCACAACTCAGTATTTCCTTTGTTTGCAGCAGATTCCTTGTGTTCCTTTATAATATGTTTACAAGAAATAAAGTTGCTCTTGTCTCCAAGCCTACAACATCTGTTCAATAGTGGAAAAGAAGAATCTTGGCAGTAGCACCAGCCTCTTCCACCCTGTTGTCCTTATCACCTGTGACCAGGGACAGCATGGGAAGCCATAGAACATTCTAACACTTGGAAAACAAGCTGTAAAGATTCCACAGGCCCAGAATTACACTATGTTGTTAGTGAGTCTGTTGGTTTTAGGACTAAGAATGTTTTTTATTCAATTAAAAAACTGAACTAGAGGAGGTGCTGAGCTCTGCCATGACCACTCTTACCCAACCACACACTAGAATTGGATTATTCAGTTCTGCCACATGATTTGAGACACTTCAGCACTGTTTCCTAATCTGTTAAAGAATAGAAGCCTTGTGGGATTGTAGTAAGAAACAAATGTATTTTTTAAATAAGAAAAAAGTTATTTAAGGTAAAAATAATGTTATAAAGAAGTCAGAAGTTATTTCCACTGCTTTACTGTTTTATGCCATGATTATATGTGATACAAACAATTGATACTTCTGGTAGACCAACAGATATCCTTTCTCTCTGTGTTTTTGGTTCTACTAGAAAGCATAGAAAAAGCCAAAAGCTCTCTTTTCTGAATACTCTGGCAGCTGGGATGTCCAACAGCTCTAATCAATAAGAGTGTCTTCTGCAGCATTTCTAGTTAGTTTTGTGATCCCCTGACTGAAAAAAAAGCCATGGATGCAGATGCACAAAAGTTGAGATGATGCTTAGAGCAAAGAAGGCATATAAGTCATGAGGTGAAAGTCAACAATTTTAGAAACACGATGAACAGCTGAATCAACAAATTCAGGTTATTGTCTCTATACTCCTCATTATATAAGAAAAAAACTCTTGTCTGTTCACCTGTTTGGTACCTACAATTAAGAGTATTCCTGATTGCCTTAGCACATACCTATTGGCTCTAAATCTTTTGGTCCAAATAGTGGTGACCAGACCTTGGCAAGGGTGTAAGAGAGAAAAGCATGGACAGAGGAGGGTTAATGGCATTGGGGGTGGGGGTAAATGACAGGACTGACTTCTGATGTTCTATAGCACAGCAGGGCAAAAATGATGGCAAGGCCTAATTAAATATTGTAAAATAGCTAGCAAAGAGACTTAAATGGTCCAACACTGAGTAATGATACATTTCTAAAGTCATAGATAAGTCAACAAACCTGATATGATCATTACATATTAGACTCATGAATCAAAAAGCTACTCTTGTGCCCCATAAATACATAGAATTATTACATGTCCATTAAAATAGATATGTATTAATGAAAACTTTTTAAAAGGAAACATTTCCTGATAATATATTCAGAGAGTTTAGCTCAAAGAGTAAATATTGTTTCCTCGAAGAGCACAAAAGCAATAAAAACAAAGACCAAAAAAAGTGGGCAACTTCTACAAAGTAAATTAAGATAATACCATATAGCAAGCTACCATATCACTCTAACATCACAGAATCCTAGCCTGTGATAGAACTTCACTACCTACCTCCCAGCATGCTAATGATGAAAAAGTCTGACTGCTTCTGGTGCTATATGTAGATTATCCTGTCTGGTTAAAGGCTGGGGTCACCCAAAGCACTTGCTGGTTACTGGTCCTTCCTGCAAGATCTGCTTCTATTTATAACTCTAGATGCTGACTCATGTCTCCAAAGGGCTCTTGGTCTTTATTTGCAGCTGCCTTCTTATGAACATCTTCCCTTGGATACTGTAAAAGCACTTTAAACTCAGCATGTCTGAACTGAATTAATCACTGCTTTCCACAAAGCTTCTCCCCCTTTCAGTCATAGACATCAGCATCCACCTTCTTTCTGCAAGTGGAAAAATAGAGTCATCTTCATCTTCTCTTTGTATATTCATCCTCTATATTCTAACTCAAAATTAGTTTTGATTGTTTAATTTTATTTATTACTATTTTGGGTGCATGTATAATGTGGAGGTGGGGGGAAGGCACACGTGGATGGAGGTGAGAAGACAGTTTTCAGGAGTTGATTCTGTCCTTCCACTGTGGACTTCAGAGATCAAATTCAGGTCCTCCAGCTTGTGTAACAAGCACGTTTACCCACTAAACCAGCTCACTGCTATTTCTCACTGCCACTAGTTTTCTGATTCCTATGTACACAAAGTTTGTCCTGAAAAATAAATTGGATTATACCCTTGTCTCTTTAGAAAGCTCCATGACTTCTGTGTACCTACAGAATAAAGCCAGATGCCTTCAAAAACCCTCGGAGTCTCACTCCCCATTTCTTCTTCAGGCACATTCCTAGACCTTCCTTTTCACAAATCTCAGTCTATTAGGAGTTTTTTTCTTTTTTCCCATTTCTTACCTTTCTCATCATCTACAGGTAATGGCGGCAGCCATATATACTGACTGACAGTTGCTCTGTGCAAAGTATGCAATGATTTCTTGTTGGAATTCTTCAAGCTGAGGAGACACAGAAATGTTCAGAAGATGTGTCCAGCTCTACTCTAACATGATTTTAGGTAGTATTTTCCTAAACATATAGATCATGGGTACACAATGAATTTTATGTCACAACCATACACATACAAGGGTATGAATCATTGAATTTTCACCAAATCCAACTGAACTCAGTGGTGTATACTTTGGTCCATTTGATTTGATTCTATTTTAGTGGAACATTTGATTCTATTTGATTTCATTTGTATTATAAAGGAGTATTAAATACTCCACTAATTGATTAACACCTTCATTAGCATATTACTCTATATCTTCCACAGAAATATATGTGTATTTGTATATATACTCTGAAGAACTGTCTCCTGCGGATGGAGCTCAATGGGGACTGAAAAGTCCTAAGATCTATAGTTGGCAACCTGATGACTTAGGAGAGCTGGTGGTTTAGTTTGAATTTGAGTCAAAAAACCTGAGAACGAGGAGATCTGATGGTGTAAGTTTCTGTTGAGTATGATTCTCGGGTCAGGAGAAGACTGACATCTCTGTACAAAGAATACATTTTTTTTCTTATTCATCCATTTATTTTGCTTGAACCTTCACTGGATTGAGTTGGCCCATCCCCCTTAGGAAAGACCATTTGCTTCATTCGATCTTTTACTCAAATGTTAACCTCATGCACAAATAATGTTTAATAATATCTGGGAAGCCTGTAGTCCAGTTAAGCTGATACATAAAACTATTCATCACATTCATATACCCTGAAAAATAATGCTTTAAATTCTGCAGCTTCTTCATAATATACCATGTACCCTGCTCTCCTCCCTTCCTCCTAATGCATTCTCTGTCCAGTTTTCCTTTTCATAGCCTGCATAGTACAGGCAATCCTCTATAGCAATTTGAAGACTGTTGTCCTTCACTCTCCACAACAGGCTTGATGGCAACTGTCTGTGTGGGTCTTTTGTTTAGCTGACCCTCATCTATTTAGCTGTTGCATTAAAAAAATCAGGTTCAACTGTTACTCAGAGGGAAGTAGAAAGGAGTATGTAGCAATGGAGTTGGGATGTAAGATAAGGATTTTAATAATATTTTCATACCCTTGGGGGACTTTTTTCTCACAGACTTAAGTGATAACTCATAGTCATTTGACTATTGATGTATCTCTAGGAAACTTCTTTCTGGACAAATTTATCCAATGGTGGCTGCTCCTTAGGCTATCATTGGGCACTTTGTTCAAATGATGGTTCATTAAATGATATCACTTATTCATTCACTTAAATATTCACAAAGGATCATCTATGGCCCAGGCCTTCCAGCTTTGTTCTGAGATTTCATGTTTCAATGTGTGGAAGCTTCAGAATATTGAAGGGAACACCCCCAAAAAATTAACCATTATTCCACTGGAATATTCTGGAAATGAAGTGTCATGAAGAAAATACTATTTTGTGAATAAGTAACTTCCTGTGTCAAGGAATGTATTTTTTGAGCTGTCAATGCTATGAAAATGCTTTAAAAAAAGGTTTAGCTTTGCATAGGGATGGAAAAGAATAAGTGAAAGGTCTGAAACATGAAAGTGCCCAGTGTAAGAAGGTACAAGAAGCATTGGGTGGGAGAGAAAGAAATGAGGTTAGAGTTTTATGCGGATGTGAGATAACTAAGGAGATTTTAGACTCTGTTGAAGATTTTGGGCTTTACCCATAGAATGGGGAGAGATAGATGCTATTAGTCATGTTTCTCCATAAAAAAGTAAAGTCAATAAAACACAGAGGTACATAAAATAATTTGACATGAGATATGTAATTATGACAGTTGAGAGGATCATGATCTATAGTTTATAGGATAGAAACCTAGAAAACCTGATTGTGTGACTCCAGTCCAATCCTGAGGACCTGAAGACTGGTAGTGCCAATGTCTGAGAGGTATGTGAAAGATATCACAGCTGCCAAAGAGGAGGAAGTCCCAGCAGCACCCAGAAATAATGCTTGCCACCTATTTGGGAATCATTCTAGTTGATAAGTTGACACACACACTTAACCTTCACTTGCATTTAAAGCATATTAGTATAAGAATGATATGATTATAACTCACATTTTGGAAAGTTTACTTCATTAATAGTATATTTCTTAGTAACTTACTTGTTATACATTGTGTGTAAACTGAAATCACCCAGAGGGCTTGTTCAAACAGGCTACTGACATTCTTCCATAGAGCTCCTGTATTAGTAGTTATAGGGCAAGGCCTCAAAATTTGCATTCATAATCAATTCCCAGATGATATTGATCCTGATGGTCCAGGGACCAAACTTCACCCACTGAATGCTATAACAGGAAGAATCATGATCATGAAAGATTCCCTGTGTACTGTGACTATGTGATGCTAGCTAGTATAAGGAAATTAAAGTTCCTCATGAGATTAACTTGCATTTATTTTATTAATTAGTAATTCAGTAAGTTAAAAATGTTAAAGAGCTGAAAGTGGGAGGCTTCCTGAATTTTTTATATTTGCTCAGCTTTGATTAGATCACCAGGCTAGTGTCAGAGTCCTAAGAAAACTTTAAGACAATGGGTTTGTATTATGTTAAGTTTCAGATTTTTTTCTAACTAATTATAAAAACACAAGAAGGCCAGGACAAGTGTCTCTAAGTATTCGAGTAGGTCCTGGGAGTATCAAGGCAAAAAACTACCTGAGTATCCATGCCTTTTCTAACTGCTCAAATACTAAGAGAAGCAAGTCACATGGAATATTTTTGTCTCTGGCTTTTCTGGGCCAACAACCTTTAAGTCAGAGCATTTCCAGACACCCCAGGTCTACCACCACTACCACCACCACCACCACCACCACCACCACCACCACCATCACCACACTCACACTATAAGGCTTTTCTACTCCTTTTCTTACCTTTGAATCTCTAGCAATCACAAGTGATGGTGGTCAACTCTCCATCTATAACAAATACTGAACAAAGAGTCTCTGTTCTCATTTGGGTAACATTTACATATTTCTACATAAAGTAAAACTAGTCTAATGGTTTGAAATTGGGACATTTTGCAATATCTGGAGAATATTTTGCTTGTCATAACTGGGGACTACTACTCTTACCTACTGATTATAGGCAAGGTTTGTTGCTGAATACCCTAAAATGTACAGAACAGATCCCACTAAAAGGATACTAGTGTTGGCCTTGGGTAACCCTACCCTAAAAAAGAGATTTCTGGCCTCTGTGTAATTAAAAGCAATGGGTATATATAGGGAAAGAGTGTTTTTATGTTGGTAGGTAGGGAATTCCAAAATACACAGAGATGGCCAGAGAATGCCTACATCATTCTGAGTAGGCTGTCTTTTAGCAAGGACAATTTTTGCTTTTGCTTCCAAAATGTAATATGACCACTGTTGCCTTGACTTAGCAGCAAAGCCTAGCACTTTATTTTGTGCCTCTGCCTAGTTACTTCCAGGTATTTATGGCTTATAGCATGTATAAAGATATGCCAATGTATTTGCATCTGTTTATCTTTACATATTAATGAACTATGACCATCACACTTCCTTTTATGTATTGTGGAAATGTTTTTTCTTAGCTATCACAGATACACACACACACACACACACACACACACACACACACACACACACACACAGCATTTTAAGCTCATTCAATGCACAAAGGAACTGCCCCAGTTATCTGCTTCCACACCTGTCGTAGCCAAATCAGGTTGTGTTTAGTTTGTGCTTTTTGACTCTAAGATGGTCTCTTATCTTGATCTTCCAAACTGATTTGAAAGGCCAGCTGTCAAAGTGTTCACATTCTCCTGCATTACAAACAGAGTCATAGTTTGAGATTTCGCCCACAAATCAACCTCTAGTGTTTCCAATTGACGAGCTCAGGAAGAAAGAGGCTAGGTAAGGCATTAGCTGGAGAGGGAAGCATTCTCATGCCTTTTGCTCTGACATTATGCAAGCTTAGAAGTGAATTAATCAATTTCATTAAGAGAGAAGGAGAGAGGGGGAGGAAAGGAGAGAGGGAGGGAGAGAGAGGGAGAGAGTCAGAATGTTGCTATGGTACCCTGGGCAATGTGTATGTTGCCATATTAGGATTTCAGGATATTTTTTAATCTTTAAGTACTTTCTTCTATTTTTTTCTTTCAGTTGACAAAAAGCCTTGATCTGGGGGAGATGGGAGGAGGAGATGGGAGGGAGCTAGGGGCAGAGGGAGGCAAAACTGTGCTTGGGATATATTGGATGAGAGAAGAATCTATTTCAATAAAATGTTTTTCTTTTTTTTAAATATTCCTTTCTCCATGGTTTTCTGAGATCAGAGTACTAATTTTAATAGAACTGCCTCTCTTCTTTGAGAGGAAGTAAGAACGCACTTATATATCCCTGGTTTCCTGTAAGATTTGATGAAAAATCTGTGGAGGTCATTTTACCAGACTGTCTTTAATGTATGCACTGATGCACAGGAAGCTACTAACTCATCACCCAGGACATGGCCCAGAAATTTTATCTATAATGTATGTAACATATGCTTGCAAGAATCCAAAAATATTTCTAGGAACATATTATGTTATAGCATATTCTTCCCAACAACATCACAAGAATATTTCATGTTGTTACAATGGTGCCATTTTGTCCTAGGTGACCATTGTCTAATAGAGTCAAGGGAATTAACAATGTTACCTTTCATTTAAAAGGCTGCTAAACACTTGAAATAGCAAGTAACATCTGATTATTTAAAAGTGTCCCCTTTAGCATGTTTTCTGACCACTAGTCATTAAAAAGGAGAAAAAGGAAGTTGCAATGTTGCTTTTGAATTAGTGAGGGTAAATCCTTTCTTATTAGATCAGGAATGACACTAAAAAGGTAGAAAGACCTGTTCTCCTCTATTTTAGGAAAGATGTGAATATGTGTGCTGAAATGCTTTCTTTTCTCTTCTTCTTTTTAATTTACTCTAAAGTGTCTATGCTTAGAGGATTTGGAATCTTATTAAAAAGAAAAAAATGAATTAATGGGATATATAAGTGTGTGCCTGCCTTTTATAAGGGGCAGACTAGTCAGCGTGTCCTCCTTTGGGTCTCATGTATGCACTGTTATTAATGTTTAATCTGCAGCCTATATTTTACTCTTCCTTTGTAAGATGCCCATTGATGGGGTATGTATTAGGGAATCTGACACCTCAGACTTTTGTCGTAGCTCAGCACTGGTAAGTGCTGCCCTTGGAAAAGCATTCATTTTCAAGGACAGTGGAAATATCCAGGCAAGGCTGTCTTTAAAGAATGTCTCAGAACCTGACTGGTTTTCAGTTCAGAAACCTTATACACTGACAATAGCAGTTCTCATTTCCATCAGAAGACTGGCTTTGGAGTGAGTCTGTGACCTGGTCTGATACTCAACCTCGTAAGTCTTATGTCTACATAGGCTCCATATAAGATTAAGAATTAGAATATTTGACTGCTGCTGTGAACAGCCATCCTTGATGAATAAAAATCCAGTCCAGCTCTGCAGCATAAGGCCAACTTTGTTTTCTTTGATACCTATATTTTAAAACATCACGCCTTACACAGTAGTGAAAATCTGTCAGTGCAGATCTTGGTGGAATTATTCGTAAGTGTGATTATCTCCAAATTAGGATAAAAGTTTTGGTATAAACTGGACTTTTAGCTAGGATGATCAATCCAAGTAAATTCTGAACAGTGTAGTTTTGCATTTTGAGCCTATAACATGTGACATTCATCTTCAGTTACACATAACTGCCCCTCCACAACACAAACTTCAGACCATTGAACTCTAACAACATTCATTTCAACTACTACTACTACTGAGTGCCCCTTAAATATCAGTGCCTCAGCTAGGGTTGAAGATACACTACGAATAAGATATATTCCCTGTGTTTGCAATGGAAAATATTAGATTTGATTGCATGAAAGGGCACAGACAAGAGAATAATTAAGTACCATGTTAATGTTGCTAGCCTACTGCACAACTATTGCAATTTACAGTAGAAGGTTCTCCCAGAAAAAAAAAAAAAACAACAACAACAACAACAAAAAAAAAAACGAACATTTACTTTTAGTCTATTCAGGTCGCTCTAACAAAATTTTACAAATGGGTAGCTTATCGACCACCTGGAGATTTATTTAAGCTTATGGAGGCTGGAAATCTAATTTTAGAGGGTGACAAATTTAGTGTCTGGTGAGGGCCTGGTTCTTGATGTATAGTTGGTCTCTTTTTAATCTCACGTGGTGGGAGGGAAGAGGAACTCCTTGGGGCTTCTTGTCTAATGGCTCTAATCTCATTCATTAAGACTCCATCCAGATTACCTAATTACCTCCCAAAGACCTCATTGATAATGCTAACACTCTGGGGATTAGTTTCAACTTACAGATTTTGAGGGCAAGTTATACATTCAGTCTACAGTAGCTCCTTTTTTAGTTGCCTCAGTAATATACAGGAGGAATGACTTAGCACAGTCTGGGGGAGTCCTCCAGAGCAGTTAATAGTGCATCTATTTCCTAATGATGAAGAGATTTGGAGTTCAGGCAGCAGGTTATGGAGGTAAAGCTGAAGGCAGACAGTCTGGGAATATTGTGACTGCTTTGTGGGGGCTAGACTCAGACTGTGCATTTGCCAGAATGGAAATACAACACAGGCTTGAGAATCAGCATCTCACTGATTTATGTAGACAGAGACTCCCTAGAGTGTTTCAAATGTATGTGACATGCATGGGTATTGGATTGAATCAGAATACTGAAAGATTAAGAGAATCATTCCTGACTGTGTAAGTCCCAGTTTACTGTATACTGGGGAAGAAT
Source organism: Peromyscus aztecus (assembly GCA_902168405.1). NCBI lineage: Eukaryota > Metazoa > Chordata > Mammalia > Rodentia > Cricetidae > Peromyscus > Peromyscus aztecus. The sequence continues at coordinate 33,853 of CABHPQ010151840.1, forward strand.
GGTGTGTGTTTTTATTCCAGAAGGTAGGAGGCCTGGTGATTGTGCATGAGGTTGGCTGACTCTGAAAACAGATTTAGCTGTGGCTAAATGACCTTCCATGGAAGTCATGCTTGATAATTTTTATCAACCAATATAAGATCTATATCTGTTAAACAGTCACATACCCCAATTCTACTGTTCACTTTCAAAGCCATTAGGAGTCTAGCTGAAAACATGCTAGATGACCCACAAATACAGCACAAGGTCAGCTTTCATCATAGTTTGGTAGAAAATATATGTGAGAATGTGCAATGAGAACTCACAAAGCTAGGCAAGTGACAAAACCATTTACCTTCAATCACATTCATAGACAGAGGAGTTAGTGATTTTTTTCTTTTAAATCTTGAAAATATTAAAGCTGGTGTTGAATCTTAGTGTTGTAATACTTTTCCGTGATATTTTGTACATGCCATTTGCTACTTTTATCAATCAAACACTGGACGTTGGAGTCAGTATGCTGATCTCTGCTCAGGAGTCAGCACTCTCTGGCTATAGAGTAGTGTTGTGCGAGTGTTGACAAGGTCAGAGATTGTTGACAAGGACAATGATTCTGTGAGAGCCAGTTGTTATCTTCCTGGGAGAGGCAGAAGGCTGAAGATAGCATTGGTAAGCTGCTATCAAGAAATCAGATTCTTGGTTCTAGACCAAGTGCATTAAGTTTGGTACACAAAGATTGGCTGACACAATCTCCATGCCTCAGTTCTCTTCTTATTTAAAACAATCCAATAACATCTATAACATCTCTAATAATCATTCTGGAAGTATATAAACCATAATAAGATGGAGATTTTACATAATATATAAAGTCAATTAAAATTAGTGTGAGGATTTACACCTGAGTTAGTCTTAGTCCTTTGGAACTATAATAATCAATAAAAATTCCACAGACAGGATGACTTGTAGATAATAGAAATGTATTTTCTACATTAATGGTTTCTGGGAATATCCAAATGAGGGTACCTATAGAGTCTCTTTCTGGGGAGAACTTCTTTTCTAATATGCAATTGTCATCTCACTGAGTATTTGATTGTCTGAGGAGAGTCCTTTTTGATAAATAACTATATGTTTTTATATTTCACTGTATTACCTGGCAGAATGGGCATGGTAGCTTTTTAAAGCTACTTGTTTATTTATTTGTTTTAATAAAAGTACCAATCTCATTTATGAGTGCTCTTCTTCCCATTGACTTTGGTGACCTGCAAGTGGGGTTTCAACATATGAATTTTGGAAGGACACTAACATTCAGTCCATAGCAGTTATACTGTGGTATTAAAAGGCCAATATTATTTCAATAATTTACTGATTGTTTTTCTAGGTATCTATTATAAGCTTGCAAGTTTAAATTAAACACTAAAAATCACCATTATTAAATAAACCTTTGAAGATACATGACACTTTCATGGCCATTAAGACTCAAGTAACAGTGTGCATCATAGTATAGGAAGCCCCTTTTTAAAAAATGAAGGACTGTATATTAACATTTTTATATCTTCAGGGAGATAATTCCCTGTCACTACTACTCAGTTCCACTGTTGTAGCATAAAAGCATACACAGACAATTTGTTTTATAATGACTGCTGTGCTCCAGTTAAATCTTATTGACAGAGAGAGGGATTGAGCTGAATTTGTCTCAATAGCAATACATAATTTTCCCAGTCTTGCCTTAGCTTAACTTCAAAGGGATGGTAAATGAACCAAGCTAGTTGTTGTAGAGGAAGGTGAACTGGAATATTTGCAAATGGCAATGTTCAGGTGTTCGAGTATACAGACCACTCATGTTTCATCGGGTTTGGAGGTGTTATAGGTGAGGAGAATTCAGGGAGCACACAGGACAGGGTGGTTAATAGTGTCTCTAAGGGAGTGATTGCTTACATCTTCAGCTGGGTAAACAAAAGAGTGATATCATCACAGGGAGGAAGGTAGTGAACACTGCTGGGGTCAGTGAATTGACACTTTTGATGAAGTCAGGGAATCTACAGATGGGGACCAGTTAGATGGCTTAGCAGGTAAAAAGGCTTGCTATACCTGGTGACTTGAGTTCCATCCAAAAAGGCATGTAAAGATGGAAGGTGAACCAACTCTGCAATCTATCATTTGACCACACATATCATTCCTTCCACACCATCCCACAATCAGGATAAACATACCTATCTTCTTCAATAATTGTTACTTCTTTTGGTGAATATACTCAAAATAATTTCTTATAGTTTTGCATATATGTAATATTGTGTTCACCTATAGTTACATACATGTGCATTATAACACTGGAATTTCTTCCTCACTTCAGACTATGACTTGGTACCTGTTGATACTTTTCCTCAGTCTTCTCTCCCTTCTTTGTCTCCCTAACCTCTGACAACCAATTCTACTTTCAACTTGTATCAGCTCAAACTTTTTATGTCCACACATGAGTGAAATCATATATAACTTGTCGTTCAGTGTCTGCTTACTTCACTCAACACAGTTATCTATAATACTATCCATCACACAGCAAAGACAGTATTTTACAATTTTAAAAACAGCTGAAAACATTTCATTGTGTATTTGTACAACATTTTAAAAATCTACTTATGAGCTGATGGGCAATCTAGTTATATTCTTAGCTATTGAGGATTATGGCACAGTAAATAGAGGAGCTCAATGTCCCTATGACAAATGATTTCATTTCCTCTGGATCTATACAATAGTGGGGTAGCTAGATCTTATGGTAATTCTATCTTTAAGTTTTCCACAATGGTTGTGCTAGTTTACATTTCCATCAATAATGTGCAAGTATTCTTTTTTTCCACATCATAACCCTCACTTTCTTTTTAAAATATATTTTCTTAATTCTTTGAGAATTTTTATACATGAATATAATATATTTTCATTGAATTTCCTCCCACCCACCTTCAGATCAACTTCTAAGTCTACCATCCATCATAATTTCATGTCCCCTTTTGAATAAAAAAAAACACTCAATTCAATTTGTACAGCCTCTCTACTCAGGCACTGTGGCATTGTCAACCTACCAGGGGCCACACCTTAAGTAAAACTGAATCTACCTCCTCCAGGAACCACCAGCTGTTAGTAGCTCTTCATCCAAGGGTGGGAATCAAGCACCCCTTGCTCCTCTGTGCTGGAATGATGACTGACTTACTCTTGTGCAAGCCTTGAGCAGACAGCCACAACTGCTATAAATTTATGAGTGCAGTTGCCATGTCATGTACAGAAGACACAATTTTTCTTCAGTTCTTTATGGCATCTGGCTCTTACAATCTTTCTGTCCCAGTCTCCCACAATAGTCCTTGATTTTTGGTGGGAAGGTTGAGCTGCAGATTTCCCATTCATGACAAAGAATTCCACAAACACTTACTTTCTGATCTTTAACAATTTGTGGGTTTCTATGTTTATATAACTGCACAAAGAAAATTCTCTGATGAGGACCGAGGACTACATTAACCTACAGGCTTAGGGATATTAATTCAGAAGGTAATTTGATACTATATCAATTAAAAAAAAACCTTATCTTTTATTGCTCTTTGTAACAGCCAGTCTAACAGTAATGAGGTGATATCCACATCACAGTTTTGATTTCCTTGTTGATAAGTGATGTATAACATTTTTTCATGGTTATTTGGATATTATATATCTGAGTTTGAAAAGTGACTAGTTAGATCTGCTTCCTATTTCTCTCTCTCCCTTTCTCTCTCTTTCTTCCTTCCTTCCTTCCTTCCTTCCTTCCTTCCTTCCTTCCTTCCTTCCTTCCTTCCTTCCTTCCTTCCTTCCTTTCTTTCTTTCTTTCTTTCTTTCTTTCTTTCTTTCTTTCTTTCTTTCTTTCTTTCTTTCTTTCTCTCTCTCTCTCTCTCTCTCTTATTTCTTTATTTCTCTCTTTCTTTCTTTCTTCCTTCCTTCTTTCCTTCCTTCCTTCTTTTCTTTTCTGTTTTTTGAGATGGGGTTTCTCTGTCTAATAGCCCTGACTCTCTTGGAACTTGCTCTGTAGACCAGGCTGACCTCAAACTCAGAGATTCACCCATCTCTGCCTCCCAGAAGCTGGGATTAAAGGTGTGCACCACCACCCCACTAAATATATTTCATATTGAGTTGATATATGTATATATGTATATATTACATATATATGAAACCTAATTCTTTATAACCTAGTAAAAACTTTGAAATGTGCTAAGAGAAATGGAGAAAGGACTGATTTTCCATGAATAGTAACTTGGTTATCCACATAAAAATTTGGTATCTCTTGTTACACAATGTATATGTGTAAAATATACATATATGTAACATATACATATGTGTATATGTAACACACATATATTTATAATATGGCTGTTAATCCTTTGTCAAATGTATAGCTTGCAGTATTTTTCCTTTTATATAAGATTTTTCTTCCTCTGTTGATTTATTCTTCTGTGGCTTTTTAAATGTAGGATAAAATACCATTTGTCTATTTTTTTGCATTCTATGATGTTTGATTATATCTAAAAAAATTTGCTTTTACCAAAGCCCTAAAATATTTCTCCATGTTTTCTCCTAATAATTCCATAGTATCAGATATGTTAAGTCTTTTAGATACTTAAGAGTTGATTTTTGTAATGAGAGATAACACATAAAATCCAGTTTCCAGGTACCACTTATGGAAAGCCAGTTCTTTCTCCATTGTTCTTAGCATGTTTCAACATTTTTGTTACATTATAAAGAATTAGGTTTCATTGTGTGTTTCTTGAATAAATTCCTGTTTGTTGTTTCTCTCCTGCCCTCCTGCCCTATTCTTCCCTCTGTGGTGCCCTCCCACCCCTTAGAGTCTTTCTGCTTTCGTGTCACAAATGATATTTGGTTCCCCTCATTTCTTAACACCTCTTGTTTCACATTTACAACCACTTACCTAGTTTCCTAGTCTATAACCACTCTCTCATCCTTTTCTTTTTCTCTAAACAGACATATTAACATCAAACGATAGGATGCACATATGAGACAGAACAGATGGTTGCTGTGGGATGTTCTGTCTTCTGTGAATGTGTTGCTCTGATTGGTTGATAAATGAAATGCTGGTTGGCCTGTAGGCAGGCAGGACGTATAGGCAGGATAATCAGACAAGGAGAACTCTGGGAAGTGGAAGGTTGAGTAGTAGATTCCAGTCCACAGTCCAGGGAGCAGCATGTAATGGCACACAGGTAAAGCCACAGAACACATGGCAACATATAGAGTAACAGAAATGGGCTGAGTTTAAATGTAAGAGCTAGTCAGTGGTAGGCCAGAGCTAATGGCCAAGCAGTTTTAATTAATATAAACTTCTGAGTGATTATTTAATAAGTGGCTGCAGGGTCCATAGGGCTGGGCAGGCCTAGAGAAAACTTCAGCTACAGATGTTTTTAATTTTTTTTTGTCTTTCTGAAGCTGGATCACTTCGCTTAATTTAATGTTTACCAGTTATATCTAGTTATATACAGTTTGTTTTTACAGCTGAATAAAATTCTATTGTGTACTACATTTTCACATTTTCCTATCCATTTATTTGTTGATGGACATTTAAGCTAGTTCTGCTTCATGGCTATTATGAATAATACAGCAATAAACATGGATGCACAAGTATCTCTGTGGTAGGATATAGTCCTTTGGGTATAAGCCTGGGAGGGACATTGATGATTTATACTGTAGTTTTGCTTTTAATTTTCTGAGGAACACTGATTTCCATTACAGTTGTTCTCATCTAAATTCCCACCAAACAAGTAAGAGTTCCTCTTTCTCTTCATTCTCTCTAGTATTTGCTGTCATTTGTTTTCTCCATCATATATATTTTGACTATCAAGCGATGGAATAGCTGCAGAAGGTTAATGGTTGCTGGAAGATGGAGAGGCACTTCAGTAGTAAGATACACAATGCTCCTGTAGAAACACTGCTGTGGGCTAATGCTTTTGTACATTGGTTTAATAAAATGCTTATTGGCCAGCAGCCAGGCAGGAAGTATAGGTGGGGCAAGCAGATGAGGAGAATTGTGGGAAGAGGAAGGCTGAGTCAGGAGTCACCAGCCAGCCACAGAGGAAGCAAGATGGCAAGGCAGAACTGAGAAAAGGTACCAAGCCATGTGGCTAAACATAGATAAGAAATATGGGCTAAATTAAGTGTAAGAGTGCCAGGCGGTGGTGGCGCATGCCTTTAATCCCACCACTCGGGAGGCAGAGCCAGGCAGATCTCTGTGAGTTTGAGGCCAGCCTGGACTACCAAGTGAGTTCCAGGAAAGGGCACAAAGCTACACAGAGAAACCCTGTCTCAAAAAACCAAAAATAAATAAATAAATAAATAAATAAATAAATAAATAAATAAATAAAAAAATAAATAAAAATAAAAAATTAAGTGTAAGAGGAAGTCAGTAATACACCTGAGCTAATTGCCAAGTAGTTATAATTAATATAAGCCTCTGTGAGTTTATTGGGGTCTGAGTGGCTGTGGCCCAGGCAGGACACAAGAAAACTTCAAGCTACAAAATTTTTCATCAACATTCCTCTTGGCAGTCTCTATGAAACTCACTGGGTCACCAGAAGTAAAAAAAAAAAAAAAAAAAAAAGTAAAAGAAAAAGAAAAAAGGTACTAATTGGGAAGAGAAAGTCTCAGTGCTCAGTGGGAGTGAGAGGGTAACAGTAGATGAACTAAACAACATTAGAAACACATAGAAAAATGTTATGATATGCCCTATTATGTATAATTAATATGTGCCAATAAAAATAAATTATAAAATGTGGCAGAGTCCTGTGCTGTTGTTCCCTTTGGGGGAGGGGGCCAAGTAGGCAGAATCAAACCAGGAGAATGTCAAAACAAAAAGCTCAGTTTATTTAGGAAGAAGCAAGCCTTCTATACCCTCCACTTCACCCTGAGGGAAGGTCTGATGAATATGCATATGCTGGTGTGACATGGCTGCCTCTCATTGGTCCAGGTCATCTCCAGATCATGTGTCAGCTACTGCTGCTAAGGCCCTTAGGCAGACCCAGATAAGGTCTCAGAAAGTATCTTTTTTACTGGTTTGGGCC
>CABHPQ010151841.1:0-47760 GCA_902168405.1 Peromyscus aztecus
TCATTACTCTAGAGATTTATAAGAATCTTGGATAGGATCTGAAGATTTAAAGAATTTCCAAATGGGTCGCCCATAATATCTCTTCATTACTCAACACTCTGTACAGTGTTAGAGCACATAAGACTGCTCCATAGATTCATAGTCAATTAATTATAGTATCTTTCAGCCTATACTGCTTCTGGTTTAAGGGCTGTATAAAAGTTTTCTTAAATATATTTTAAAATATCAGGATGTTAATTTTAGTTGGTCATGTTAGCTCTTGTCTTTAAACTCAGCCCTCCAAAGGCTAAGTCAAGGGGATCATGATTTCAAGGTGCCAGTTGAACTACATAACGACACTCTGCATCAATGAATAGAACAAATAAAGATATAAGCAAAGAGAAATTAAGCTATGTCTATGTTGTCTTATGGGGATGGAGAGCTGGCAAAAAATAAAATCTATATCAGAAAATCTTAAAGCAAGTATAAACCTTTAAGTTCACAAATTTGAAAATAAAAATAAAAATAAGTCAACTTAAAGGCTACTGTTGGTGAAATGACTAACAAAAAACAAGACATCAGTGCAATTTTGACTTTAAGGTCAAGTGTTTACAAGAGTATATCTAACATAAGTTACTTTAACAGAGCATCTTGAATCATCATTCTCGTGTGAATTTAAACCCAGGGGCTTCTTCTCACTCCCCTTTTAGAATTGTGCCTTTGCTTGTCTCCTTCCTCATGTCTGACCCAGGCCTGTTCCTCGACTCACTTCTTGGAAGGTCACTGTCTTCAGAAGTCTCTAATAACTCTTTGACTAATTGTTGCTTCTACTTCCATGATGATATGTTGACTCATACTAAGACATTTTATAGTACTTTGAAGAATATTTGGAATTTTATTTTATACTTCCTTTTCCACAGATGGACATGGTGGTCATTTATAGTCATTTAAATCTTGGTTCTAGAATGAAGTTCTAGGTTCTCGGTTTAAATTTTTAATTAATTGACTCTTGGCAGAACTTTAAAGATCTTGTGTATTTTTTCCCAGCAGTAGTGAAAAACAGATTTTAATGTTTATTTCAGTATTTGATTAATAGCAACACCCTTTTATTCAATACCTAGTCAAAAGTTGGTGAAGCGCTAAGCAGTCGTACTTACTCTGTAGGATAAGAAAATGAACAATAATTAATTACTGTTAAGATATTTCTTATCCCCATTGGAAAACCATTGTATTACTAGAAAGAGTAAAACAAAAACAAAATAGAGCAAAAACAGCAAAGCAAAAATGATTGACAATGGCCCTATTGGCATCAATGTTTAGCAGAAACCTTCATTTTTTCCCTGAAAAACGATACATATCAGAACCCATTTAAATATAAACACATACATGCTCATTTTTCTAAAATTTTATCCCATTGTCACTTTGTTCTTATCTTTCCTCAACAGCAGACATAAAACTGAGAGGTATAAGTAAAGATGTAGAGCTACTATGCTTACCTATGGAAATGTAAATCAGAACAGCCATTTTGTAAAGCCGTTCTTAAAAATGAATGTCTGACCTCAGGGCCCAGTCATTCTATTCTTACACATTTATGCACAGACACAAATGCATGCATCTATCAAAGGTAATATTTGCATATTCACAGTGGCACAACCAAGTTCATGATAAAAATCCAAAACACCTCAATGACCATCAACAGTTGAGCAGGTAAGTGAATGAGATCAATATAACAGCGTACAATTTTATGTAATAATGTAGATGAGCCACACATACCTAATGATTGTACTAGTCAGACCCCAAAGAATAATAATCCATAATTCAATTATAGAAACTAGAAGAGCATATATACAAAATAGAAAACTAGACTGTGCTGTTAGAAGTTCAGGGATTGACTGTCTTTGGTAAAATTAAGTGCAAGTTTCTATAATGAGCAGTAGTGTCAGAAATGTCAGAAATGTACACTACTTATTACAGAAATAAGTTTCATGAATAATGTTCATATTTCAGTATATTATAAGGAAAGTTTGGAAGGATAAAGAGTTACTTCTAATACTTCATTAACAAATAGAAATTCATGGTGTCTGCTTTGTTTAACTTTTCTGAACTACACTTGGGCTTATTTGAAAGTTGGGAGCTAGTTCCTTAAGAGCCAATTTTCATGTTGTTTGAGGAGTTTGGGGAAGGAAATGGAAAAGACATGCAAATGGTCACCAAGAAGCTGCAAAGGATGCGCATTTTCCCTGAAACTGTGAAAAAAAAAGTTATTGTTTTTCAGACATTTTTCCTGGCTTTCTAGGGTTTGACCCAGAATATTGTTGATAAGTAAGCTCAAGGATACACAAGACAAGAAAATAATTATTCTGTACATTTGCAGTATGTGATGGTGGTGGGTTTCATTTTAGAAAACAAACAAAAACACAAGCTTATGAAGGCTGTAGGTTGATGGCAACTCCCTCTGATTTGCTAATATGCTTCACTCAATAAGTCTGGTTTTTCTATTTTTTTTTCTTGTCCACAGGTGTGCAGTTCAACTTCCACACTTTTCATTTAGAAGACCATCATGACTATTTACTGATCACCGAGAATGGTAGTTTTACGCAACCACTGGCACGCCTCACTGGTTCTGAACTTCCTTCAACAATCAATGCTGGTCTCTATGGAAACTTCAGGGCTCAGTTGCGCTTCATTTCAGATTTTTCAATATCCTATGAAGGATTCAACATCACATTCTCTGGTGAGAAAATAAAGAATCAAGATCTATTTTAGTAAACCTTAAAGAATTAAGCTTATAAGACTACTATTAACATGACAAACAAAAATAGAAAAATTGCAGAAAAGATGAAAAGCTTTTAAAGTAGAAAACCAGAGGCAAAATTACCTCTCAGCAAGTTTGGAATGCCTTAAGGATTGTCTATAGTCAACACATTGCAGATCATTAAAGAAAAGGCAAATAAATAAGTAATGAATACATAAATTCTCTAAAACGTCACTAAAGTTACAATCATTTAACTTTCTTTATCTTAAATTCATGTGGTATTCTGATGGCCAAAACCAGCTAAAATACATACTGAATTTAAACTGAATATTCCTATATATAAAACTATGCAATAATACTTTTTGTTGTTTCATGTGTCTTATAAAGTTATACTGACTAAGTTAAAAAATAAACTTACTTCCATTATTTTGGAATATACAATCCATAAGAAAGTAAATATGAGTAGGCTTTCATACACCACAGCATCATTTACAGACAAATAATACTGTTAGTATAATTGCTAGCCTCAAGTTTCATGTGAGGTTGTAAATACTCTCATTAAAAGAAAACACCATAATATATATTTCCAATGGAAACTATTAATTTACTTACAGTTGTAGCCGAAATGTGAAGGAGAGAAATGCATCTGTCCCTGAATCTCCCATAGCAGTGTTACCAGTTACAGAAAGGATGAAATAAAAAGTAGGATATCTTAGCTGTTTATCCAAGCCACGATGTTAGGCAGTAGGCCCTCAATGGGTAAGGGTTCTCTCCTGGTGCCAGGAATCCTATGTCATTGGGCTGTTTTCAATTTCAGTACGAATATCCTACAGAGATCTTAATTCCATAGCCCAGTTGCAATTAAGACTTCAGTTCCAAGAAAAGTTATTATTAGGTCCAGGAGCATAAAAAATTATCCCTGTCACATGAAGATGTATTTTATAATTAGGATAGGATAAATAGCTGTTTCTCTATAAAGGAACAAATTAGTAAGTAAATTATATGCTGACTTGAGAACATTATTACAAATAATGCACATACAATGATACACATGTAATTCTGTTCTACAATAAAGTTGTTACATGTGTTTATGCACATATACAGGTTTCAATATTTTTTAAGTATTATATATTTATTTGGATGAACATACTTAGCTACTAGAATAATTATAGTAATGTATAATCGCTAGTAAATGAGTATAATCAATTTAAATCTAGATATTTAAAATACATCCAAGTAATTCACACAAAAAAATTAAGGTGAAAAGAAATTTCTGCTTGTTTATTTTTTGCCTTAATTAGTAGTAAAGAAGTATTCTGGAAATATCTTTGGGTAAACTGTTTCTTATTTAGTTTGTATATAAATTATAATTTTTAAGCAATCCTTCTTTCACCTTGAAAACTTTTTAGTCATACATTTTCACTGTTTTTTCTTTGCCTGGGGATGGTTCCTGTAGAAATCCATCATGCAATCATTACAATGTGGGGGTACTTCATTCTGGCATAAACATTTCCTTTTGAAGCTAGAAGTTTTTCAGAATATGGTTTAATTGAATGCCTGATACTAGAGGCACAAGAGCCATCACCATTTTAATTAAAGCAGTTAAGTGAATTGTATTTTTTTTTGCTAATAATGATTCCATTACAATGTTATTTTTGTTTGAAAATACACATCTCTCATGTCATTACTATAATTCAAAACTCTGTGAAGTGGAAAAGATTTCAAATGCTGAAAAAAAAAATCATGAGATAGATAGCTACATTTTCAGCTTATCACTCAGGTAACATTTTCCCATCCTCATTGAATTTCACACATGAAAGTGTTCTTTTAGTGATTATGTATAACAGAACAAAAGAAAATGATGGGTTAGTTATTATATATAACATGAGAAAAGAAAGTGATGGGCCCCATAGCTATCACTGTTCTTAGACATAATGTAGCAAGACCCTAAAGACGAGAAAAGTGCGTTTAAAGTGATCACTCTCAGCTCACTTTGTCTGGGTGATTTGTTTGCCCTTTACAGAATATAACCTTGAGCCTTGTGAAGACCCTGGAATTCCTCAATATGGTAGCAGAGTTGGCTTCAGCTTTGGGGTCGGTGATACTCTGACCTTCTCGTGCTCACTGGGTTACCGACTGGAAGGTTCTTCCGAGATCATCTGTCTTGGCGGTGGCCGGCGAGTGTGGAGTGCACCTCTGCCAAGGTGTGTGGGTACGTGGTCAGCTGCTTTCATTTGCTTGTTTGTGGAGTCACTGTCCATGAAGTTGCATGATTACACACTATTTTTTTTATAATATGTTGAATTTCTCCATTTATTTCACATTAGTTATTTCTATTTTCTTTTCAACTTGGCAATCGGGTGCACCCCAACTATTCTGCTGCTGCAATCAAACAACTATGCTTCTAAACTTGTTTTCAGATAATAACAATAAAGTGCAAATGAAACCGATATGTAGTTAATTATGAGATTAAATATATTGATGATATATAGATAGATAAACAGGATGATTAAAAAAATCACAAAACATGAAATAATGCATTTATTTCTTAAGAGGTAAAAATTAACATACAGATTTCCTAATGAGCCCTTTTCTTACACTGTTTATTCTAAGTCTGCAAGTGTCTGATCTACAGGGCTAATCTCCTTTTATTCTGATAACTAACTCACAACAATGAGATGGGAATTTGAGGATGAGAAAAATGTTTAGAGAAATAAATTGGTCCATTATCAAAGGGTCCAGAACTCAGAAACCACCCTTGGACCATTTCCATGGAAGCACATACACAGTGAAGTCTCCTACTATTTTGATGTGTATTCTGACTGATTCTTCAGCAATATTTTGAAATTCACAGACAAAAATGAAAATTACCAGAAAATGTGTTAAATAGGGAACAGAAATGAGTTTTTAAGGCACCTATTGACTCACAATTAATAGAGAAAGATGGCTATTCTTTTGTGAGATAAAAACTAGCATTAATTTAAACATAAAAGGCCTGGAGCTAGTATGATTTTTAAAATGGATATTTTGACTAAACAAGGGACAAAACTAAGTAGAATTGTTTTTTCATTATTACTTAAGTCATTTCACCATTTAAAATAGAAACTCCAGAGAAGAATAATCTCAGGCTACTGATCATTCAGTAATTAGCAGTGTTTATTTTTATGAAAGAAAAAGAAATATATGGACATATTTGCAAATAAACACTTATAACTGGGCATAATTCAGCATTCTAGAACTTCAGTGTGGTGAGAGTATGCTAGACTCCCTCATGCATCAGACCCTCATTTAATCACCACAGTGCCCAATATTATGATAATCCTTTGTTTTTATTAGAACTTGAGCACTACATGTTAAATAATTACCCAAGATTAAGTTTGTAAGTGGTAAAACTGAGCATGTTTTGTACAAAGGTAAGTCTCCCTGTAATTCCCAACCCTTCCTTACAGCTTCTGGGAAGTCACCCCAGAGAAGAACTCAAAGTCACACTGAGTTAATGTTTTTCTCTTAAAGAGACAATACTAGACTGTTACTGGCTCAGAAAAAAAAATTTACATGTACATTTTAATGGCATAATCAACATTTAAAACTGATTTTAACAAACCGATCCCTGAAAACCACATATTACAAAGAAAAACCAAGAAATTTAAAGTTTATATTGTTAAACTGTTTCTCAGAATAGGTTTAGTTTATACCAAAATCTTAAATGGGAAGTATGAAAAAATCATTTAGACAAATTTAAAAAGCAAATTTTGCCATGACTCCTTAGTCAGTTTTCAAATTAAAAACAAAAAAGCTGTTCCTACATTTACACTGATTGAAAAATTACAATTGAATCCATTAGCCTTAATATTTTCCATTTCATGTATGTATTTAAGTTATAAGATTGAATGACTATAAGCTATAGAATGTTCTTTTAATATTATACTATAATTTCTTGGAACTTTCTCAATAATTTGTTTATGTTTTATAACAAATATGTTCATTTTTGTATTCTGGATCCACATATTTGTCTATATAATTCTCTTGCTTTTTAGAGATCTTCGATGATCACCATAGTTAGGCGGAAAACAGGTTAAATTATTTGACATTTTCATATTAACAGATGCCTTACTTTATTTTATTTTCAGACAGATAGACACATAGATAATATAAAGAAGTTGGGTCTAATTCTGTAATCTTGAGTGCTCTAAAACTCATTTTGTAGTTCAGGTTGACTTTAAATTTTTGTTATTTCCCCGTATTTAGATGTCTGAGTATGGAGAGACAGGAATGAGCCATCTTACCAAACCAGATGCTGAATCAGCAAAGCTACTTTATTTGGACAATTTTTTTTTCTTTCAAGTTATTTCTACTTTTCATTTCCTATAATTCTCCCCTAGTCCAATTCTCTATTTGATATTTGCTGAATAAGTATTCTTTTATTTATTTATTTTATTGAGAAAATTTTGTTATTCATTTTACATACCAATCAAAGATCCCCTTCTCCCCCCCTCCGGCCCCTCCTGCCCCAATAAGTATTCTTGTTGCGGTAGCGCCTGTGCTACCACTACCCATTCACCATGTCCCAGCGAGGGGCTGTGGATTAAAAAATAGAGACAAGAGACAGTACGTCATTCATCTAGGCAGAATGCTGAATGAATGCCGTTTATTGAAAGAGGGAGGAAACCTTAAATACAGGCTTACAGTACAATGGAGGAACCCCATAGGGCAGAAGTTCGCTACCAAATGTTCTACATTCTTACATCTAAGCTGTTTACACCAAATGCAGGATACACAAACAAAGAACCTCCAGTGAGCATTCAGTAAGAAGGAAACCTGCAGGGAATCAGCATAGGGAGGACATCTGGTCAAGGCCGGCAAGCAAGGCAACAGCTACCCAAAATGGGGGGTCAGGGCCCTACACATTCTTTAGTCATTATCATTGTAAACCTCAGAGAAAGCTTGTGCCACACAAGGGGGACAAACCAAAAGCAGGCGACATTCTAAATTTCCACTTTTGTTTCATTTGTTTGAAATGTAAACAGCCTTCCCATGTCACGGAATTAGCCATGGTGGCTATTGTCTTAGAGTAAACCACAGAGAGAAACTGAATTCCACCTAAAGTATAAAACTCAAATTGATGTCTTTTGAAGGTCTTTAAATATGCAAGGTTTATAGTCAACAGATTTCTGGATAGTTAGACAATTGATAAGCTGATTTTGAAAGATTCCTCTTGGATTTTGTTTGTATAAGCTTGATTTTAGTTCAATATTTAACATATAAGTTGATTTCCTTCAAGACATTTCGGAAGAATTTTTCCAAGTTTATTTAAGTTAAATGAGTAATAAATAACATTACTATTTAAGCAAATTTTAGCACAACCACAGCTTTTATATTTTAAAATAATTTAGCTAAAATATAATCAAACCATATTATCTTTTGCAAATACAAAGAACTCTATCATCAAGCAACTCATTATTAAACTCCGCCCTTGCTGTAAAGATTGCTCTAGCATGATATTTCATTACTAAAGATCTGTTAATGCTTCAAGATGCACCAAAGCTCATGTGAGAAGCCAGGACTGTCTGCCACTCAAAAGACTTTGAGTCTAAGCAGGATGGTTGAGACACAGGATCCAAGACTTTCAAATTGGAGACTGTGACATTGTAGGAAGAAGATTTTGACTGTCATTATTGTTGATGCATTGACAAATGATTTCAGAGGACTTTTTATGACTGTTTGAATCAGTGGACAATGTCTTCACTTCAACTACAGCTAATTAGTGTGGGGTATGTGTGTGCGTGCATGCATACATGCTTGCGTGTGTGTGTGTGTGTGTGTGTGTGTGTGTGTGTGTGTGTGTGTGTGTGTGCGCGTGCGTGCGTGTGTGTTTCAAATTCAGGGAAATTTTAAAAGCAGAAAGAAGCTTAAGGGGCCTCAAGAACACAACACCCACTAAGAAGACAAGGATTGTCCTCCCTAAGCAGTAGCCTCCTTGAAAAGCATGTAGACTATGATATTACTGCAGGGTAACTAAGCCCTGTCACAATTGTTGAGTTGGTCAAACAATTTTTCTTTAAAAGTTCTCACTGTAAGTATGGCTAACTGGAGCCAAATTCCAAGCACGAAATGCAAATCACCTTAAGAACTGATCCATGTGTGACACTTGGTAAAATAAAAAGAAGCCACAGCCCATTGTTCTTGCTTCCAGCCTTTTCTCCACCACCATCTGCCCTAGTATCTCAGCACCATAATGACAGACAGAAATAAGGGGTGAATTTTATCAACTAGCAAAACTAACTAACTAAATAAATAAATAAATAAATACTAAATAAATAAATAAGGGAAAGGGGGAAATGTCAGTCTACTTAGTGATCTTCATGGAAGTTGCATCTTTTAAAATACATAGCTGCAAATCTGTAAGCATGCTTCACCTAAGATAACAATAGCAGCCCAATAATATTTCAGTTGAAGTACTTAAATTCAAATGAATTTCTTACAGAGCTAAGTACTAAAACAGTACATGACCTTTTGTTAAGAAAAAAATGAATAAATAAAGGGGATAAAAGAGAGACTCAGTAGTTCAGAGCAGTGACTGTTCTTTCAGGGAACCTGGGTTCAGTTCTCAGCACCATATGTTAGAGTACAACCATCTGTAACCTCACCATCAGGGGATTCAACAGACTCTTATGACCACTTTGGGCACCAGTAATCATGTGGTTACTATACATACATACAGACAAAACACCCCTACACAGAAATTAATATGAAGCAAAACAAAATAAAATAATTTTTAAAAATTAAAATATATTCTTATTTTATAAATAGGAGTGGATTCCTACATTTAGTCATGTAATAGGTACATACAGCTCCTTTCTAAAATTTGTCTGATGGAACACTGTCATTTATTTCCCTTGCCATCTTTCTTTTCATTTACATTATATTTATTTATTTATTTATTTATTTATTTATTTATTTATTTATTTATTTTGGGGGGGGTTTTGAGACAGGGTTTCTCTGTGTATCTTTCTCTGTGTATCCAGCCTGGAACTCACTCTGTAGCCCAGGTTGGCCTCGAACTCACAGAGATCCGCCTGGCTCTGCCTCCCGAGTGCTGGGATTAAAGGGTGGTCATTTAAATTTTATATACAGTGTATTCTGATTATATTCTTTCTTTCCCCAAAATCATCCTTTCAGAGCCTCCATACTTCCCTACCCACTGAACTTCATGTTCTTTCTTCTTTCTTTCTCTATCTCTCCACTCTCAAAAATAAGGAAAAACAAAAATAAAATAAAAAACAAAAAACTAAATAAGAAAAAAAAAATACCAAGTAACACCAAACCAAAGCAAAAACACAGAGTACAATCTTTTTCTTTGCCAATTACCCCCAATCATGGAGCCTGAGCTGAGGTGTGGTTGAAAGATATATCCAGTGGATAGATAGACTTTACTAGAGAAAATCGATTTTTCCTTTTCCCAGCAGGTGTCAGTTGCAAATAGATTCTTGATTAGGAAGTGGACTTTGTGTACACTTCCCATTTCCATGCTGTGATTGTGTCTGGTTTGAACTTGTGCCATCTTTGGAAAGCAGGAAAACGCATTTGACTTCATTCAGTGTCCAAATGTGCCAGAATCCAAGCCAGGCCATGCTGCAATTAAACAAGTAGCTAATGACAGAACATGTTTTGTAAAGTAGATTAGCAAGTTCAATATGAGCAACAATTTGCCTCTCGGCAAGAGTCAACCCATTTTAAGAAGCCCATACATTTAGAAGCCATTTTAAAGACATTAATTCACTCATGCTCATAATCCCCATTTAACACATCTACTTCTGTTTTTAATTTCATGTGCCGTTGATTTTTTTTTTCTGACCTTGGACAAGTAACAACATCTTGCCTTAATCATGAGTCAAATAAGAAAAATGATCACTACTTTAAACAGACATAGTTTTCTCACTTTTCTGACTTTTTAGATGACATGATAGTTGTTGATTTCATGGTTTAAAAACAAAAATTGGAAAGCATGTAGTAACACCACACTATACTATCACTCACACATCTCTATGAACCCAAACTTATTCTAAAGTGAATAAAATGAAGCAAAGACAGAAAGGAGGGAAAAAAAATCTATCATTAAACACATTGTGTCTGTTCCATCTCAAAATCCAAGTTCTTCCTAAAGAAATTAATGGCACGAGATCCTCATTGTTGTATGTTGACTATGACTAATCTATGAATCCAGCCATCAATGCAACTAACTATGTAGCTAGGTAGAAAGCAAATTTAGGCATTAAATATTTGAATTGCTTTTTGTTCTATCATTAATGAGCTGAGCAAATTTAGAAAAAAAAAATGTCTTAATTTTCCGAGTCCTTTTCTGCAAAGGATTTCGGCAAAATGTGCTCTACACGAAACAAATGGATCCAAAGTAAATCAGTAACTCTGCTAAGTAGGCACAAACACTTGAGGTACAAGGATGAGGCAGTAAGACTGGCACTTATTGAAAGCATAGTCTAATTGCTTGTGGTTGACAAAGGGGCACATTGAAGACCACATGGAATGGTAGAGAAAAACACCATTACTGTGTGCTGGAAGACTCATTGTTTAGAAACTCCACTCTACCTAGACTCCCCTTCCGCTTCTTTCAGGTAATACTGCCTCAGGGTATCAAAGACTGTGGGATTTCTTAACTTTCTATTGTTATTTTGGAACAGAGTCTCACTCTATAACCCAGTCTAGATTAAAAGTCCTCTAATGGTGGGTGCATTGATTTCATAATATAAAATCTGTGGTGTTCATTTATATGTGTTCACTGTCTTATCATTTATTTAAAGAGTTTCTTATTCGCAACATTATAAAGAAATAAAAGACACTGTGATTATTTTGTAACATGGTTATCAATAATGAGCAAAAGACTGTGACAACAGCCTGATTTTATGCTTCTTAAATTGTTGTGGATTTCTATATTACTTTTGATTAATATACCATTCTGAAATCAGAAGAAGAGTACTATTTTCTTTTATTACTAACATTTATCTTTATAAAAAAAATAATCAGTGGAAGCCATAGCATATGCTACAGTCCATTAGCAAGCAAATACTCTCTGTAAGCTAGAAGATACTAAATACTTAAGGCTTCACAGCCACATGGCTTCAGGAGAAACTGTCGAACTCTGATATTGGATTGGAATAGAGGTAATTAACAATATATAAATGAAAGAGTATAGTGGTATTCTAAAAAAAAAAAAAACAGATTGGATGTGACTATGGGACCAATTTATTAACACCTGCACCAGAATTAAAAAAATCAGTCAACCTAAAACCCCCTTCAATTTAGAATTTACCCTAAGAAATTCTAAAGAAAAGGAAAGGATAATGCGATAATTTCATATTTATTTCTATCCTGGAATTTGTTTATTAAAGTGGTATATAATTAATTACAAAGAAAATATATTTATCACAACTCTGAAGATTTAAAATTATTTGCCTCTGGGCTAGAGAGTTGGCTCAGTCAATAAAGGCTAGGCTCACACCCAAATTGTTTTCCTCTTTCTTTCTCCATATTTCTCTCTGTCTCTTTCTTTCTCTCCTTTCCTGTGTGTGTGTGTGTGTGTGTGTGTGTGTGTGTGTGTGTATGAGAGAGAGAGAGAGAGAATTATGAAGGAGAACAGTTTCCAGATAACCTAATTCTCAATCATTTCCAAATCTCTCTGTATATCCAGACCTTTCTTAAGAGGATTCTGCATTTCCAGCTTTACACTGGTCTTCTCCATATGGACATCCTCCCACAGGCACACTGATTTCGCGGTGCCAAAACAGAATGCGTTATCTCTTCAGCCAAATCAACTCATCCTGCTATGCTCTCTACTGCAATTACAGCATCGTTCTCATCCAATCACCCAAGCTAGAAATTACGTCATCTTTCTCTCCTTTCTCCTTTTATTTTTCTCTTTATTATGAGTAATCTGTGAGCCTTACCATATAAAACTGCTGTTCAAATTCATCATTTTCATTCTCATCAACATTATCTATTCCAAATTTTTTAGTCCTCACAATGACTATCAAAACAGCATGACATACTGTATGATAAGCATTGTGCGAAACTATATGTGTGTGTGTGTATATATATATATATATATGCATGTATGTATTATATACAATTATGTACCCCTTTATGTATTCATGTTCCATATACATAGGTGCATATTATCTTCCTGTCTTATAGAGTAAGTTAATTATATAACTTGTTGAATTCTTGAAACATCATTTGGTGATGCTGCCTCACATTATATTTTTGCTAATAAATAACAACAAAAATCTAGAAGGTTCATGCAACACAGTTTATCTCCTGGTGGTTTTAGTGGTTCGTAAGCCTGTTTCTTTTGTTAGTTGTTTGTTTTGTTCTGTATTTTTAAGTGAACTCAAAGGTTTTATGGTCTCAGAAACTGCAATCAAGAGGTTGTCTAGGAATATGCTGTCACCTAGGTTCAGCACCCTCATCTAAACTCATACAATTGTTTGGAAATAATCAGGGCTGAATAATTCTGGAAACTAAGAGCCTCAGTTCTTTAATTAAGTTCATTTACACGTTCTTACCATTTGGACTTCCTAGTAAAGGTATTTGCTTCATTAGTCCAGCAAGGAGATTCTTTCTAGTGACTCTTCTAGAAATGAAGTTCTATAGTAGGCAACCACATGATCACAGAAAGTAGTAAGGAACAACCCACAAGTAGTGCCAATTGCTTTCAAAGGGAGGTGCTATACTAAAACATGAATATCATGAAATTAGTGCCTTATATTCTGTTCAACCTGCCAGTCATCTTTAGAAAATCTGAAAGATTTCCCTACTCTGATAAAGCACAAAGTGACTTAGTATTGCCTACTAGATAAATTTAAAACTCTCAGAGCCCTTTAATAGTTGATATCAGTGTTTTCTGTTACCATTCTTCTATGTGCTTTTGTGCATACTGGAATAGAACCACATGAGGTACCATGTCTTCCCAAACATAACGCCCTTTAGCCATATGTTTCTCAGTTCCCACCCGACCCCACTGTGGTCCAGACAAATCTTTCTCACCCATGGTCCCACAGCTGCTCAGATCCAAGTAAACACACAGAAGCTTATATTATTTACAAATTGTATGGCCTATGGGAGGCTTCTTGCTAGCTAGCTCTTGTAACTTAACCCATTTCTATTTATCTATAAGTTGCCATGTGACTGTCACCGGTACTTTCACATCTTGCTTCTCCTGGTAGTGCTGGCATCTCCCTCGACTCTGCCTTTCTCTTTCCTGTCTCTCTCCTGGGATTTCCCACCTGCCTCTAAGCTGCCTTGCCTAGGCTAAAGCAGTTTATTTATTAACCAATGGGAACAACAGGGGCCGGACAGAGCCAGAGAAAACTTTCGACTACACCACCCACTCTCTAGATCACAGTGTTAAAACTCTTTAGAGTCTGGTCTAATCAAAAGCTTAGCTATCATGGTGCCATAAGCAAATAAACAATCAAATCATTTAACCTGGATAATATCTGCCTAAAATCACAATTAAAAAACACTGACAGGATTGTTCACTTGCTGCAACAGTATGAATTATAGTCAGTTGCATCTTAAATGCCTTCACTTAACATAGTTCACAATGACAGTATTATCTATCATATCTACTTTATTATTTTAATAGCATGAACAGGACTCTGGTCTTCATTTTTCTTTTTTCCAAAAACTGATTGCTGGAAAGAGACATAAATAGCCAATGATACAAATTTGATGATGTCACTCTCCTGCCTTACATTTTTCCTTTATTTGTTCTTATCCTCTAGGATGAATTCTGAAAGTTCCTCTCATCCTTCACCCTCACCTTCTAATTCAGGCAAACTCTCTCTAAACTCATTCTCTTTGCCCAAGCTGATAAGCTCTATTTGACCTCCCCAGAGTGCAGTTAGATGTCCATGCTGTTCTCCAGAGCATTACTGTATTTTCCTTTTTCTAGATCTCATCATTTTCTATTGAATTGCTCCTTTATCTACACAGTGTTTAGCATATAGAAAGCTTTCAGTAAATTTCTTGAGTTGATAAAGACATTTGAATATATAACACAGATAAACTCCTTTTTTTTTCATAGTTTCAACTTACTAGTTTTCATTTATACACACACAAAGCTGTATTCCCGAGGAAAATAGAGTGACTATTGCCTAATACCAATGCAGGGATAGAAATTCCATGGGACCTTGAGCTTTCTTACTTTTCCTTAGCCTAAAACGCACTTCTGTTTGATTATTAACCCACAACCCCACTCTAATAATAAATCAAAGAAGGAACAAGCAATGAAGGCAGCTGAAAAGAGAGCTACAAATACACTATCATAATAATAATGGAAACAAAGATAAATGTATAAAACCGG
The DNA here is from genome assembly GCA_902168405.1 of Peromyscus aztecus. Classification (NCBI taxonomy): domain Eukaryota; kingdom Metazoa; phylum Chordata; class Mammalia; order Rodentia; family Cricetidae; genus Peromyscus; species Peromyscus aztecus. The sequence goes on from CABHPQ010151841.1 coordinate 15,114, forward strand.
AATATGTTAAACAGATGAATCATATCTAGATGTGGAAGAAATATTTCCCAATATGAACAAAAATCAACCAGAAACAATGACAAATTTTTATCAATGAATTAAAAGCAATTTTACCCAAGGGAAACTTAAGAGCCAGAAAAGCAGGAAGAAGTAGGAAGCAGTTCTGGTTGGTGGAGTTTCACTGAGAGCAATGCCCTTAAACACTTCTTATTCCTTTGGAATTTGGACACAGGTAAATTTGTAGTAAACCATTTAAATCCTAACCAGTCCATTCGGAGATAATCCTCTGAAGAGAGTTATTTTAATGCATGTGCTACGTAAATACAGCTTGTTTTTCTTGATAGCTGTGAGCGTCTGGAAGGTCCAGGCCATATGGTACTTACCTTTCTGCCTCCCATGTGTCGCTTTGGACTCTGGCATTATCACAGATGTTCGTCCTGAACACAATGCTCTGTGAGGTGACTTCACCATGTGATCCTCATGAACCGAGTTAATTGGAGTGGGCCCTGACATATCTGCATGATTACTCACAGGAAAGTGCTCACTGAAGTGTTCATCTGGGTTCTGAGAGCCCCAGATTTGCATGGACATTTTTTGTTTGTTTATAACTTGATGAAAACTTGAAATAGCAGTTTAAAAAAATCTCATATTCTACAGATGTCCTTAGGCTCTAATTATACATCTTGCTGCAAGTTAGGAAAAAAAATATTCTGCAAAGAGGAAGGTAGGACAAAGATGAGTTAGCTTTGGGTGATACACACAAGGAACTGACCTTTTTAGGGAAGCTTGAGTTACCAAAACGAGGTGAAGACTAGCATCAATATGTGGGTATATATTTCAAGGTTCTGTCCAGAAACAGCTTCAGTGGTGAGAGTGTTACACCCCAAACAATCATAAAGTTCTAGATGTACTTCCAACCCCTTTACATAAACTCTGGACCTCACTCTAGTGTGCAAACATGCCAAAGTTAAAAAATATCTGTATCATATTTTTTCCTCAGGTATGTGTCTAAAAAAACCTAAACAATTGGAAAATTTCAAAAATCTGTTCCAAGAGCGCAATTATTAGAGAAATGATGTTGTAGTATTACCCGGTATAGAGTATTGTCAATCTCCCTTGTCATCACACAATTCACCTCTGTGTTCCAGCTTAGGTACTTTCACCTTATTAGAAGGGTCCTTGCTAGTCTCTAGTAGGTGTCAATACCAAATCAATTTTAACCTATAGTAATAAAAAAAAAAGCTAATATTTGTATTTGTTTCAAAAATGCTTGCTATTCTCTTGTAAAGTATAAATAAGTATACGGACAGGTTAATAGTTCTTCCCTAGGAGAATATACTAATACTAGTTTAATTCGAATTATTTCTGATTCAGAGCAAAAATATGTTGCATAGAAATAGGAGTTATAAAAAAATAAAAGGGCTGGAGGAATGAATGTGGTTAGAGAAGGTATTACTCACAAAGGAGATGAGGTTAGTTTCCAGTACTCACGCCAGCTGGCTCTTAGATACCTATATCTTTAGCTCCAAGTCCTATTTTGACTCTGCAGGCCACCGTACTCGTAGATGCACATTCACACAAACATACACATAATTAAAAATAAAATTTAAAAAGTATTAATGAGGCCTGCTATTCCTCATTTATTATGAAGCTGCGTGTTGCATATCTCACAGACATATGAGACTCAGGAAAGGCTTATCATTTGGCAGTGTAGACAATTGGAGGAGATAATTAAATGTTACTGTTACTTGTAACTGAATTAGATTTTGATGCCATGTCTCAGGAGAGGGTAGGATGTAATTGAAGTTGCAATAGCCTGACAACACCTAAAATCCTTTTGAAATTAGAAAGAAAGGTCATTGTCACGTTAGGTGAATGTATTTTAAAATTACTTCTAATTCCAGGGTTGTTTTTTTTTTTATAAAGTACATATGTCTATTCATTTTATGTGTATGTGAATATCATCTCACTGCTCTCTTTCAAACTGTTTTAAAAATTAAAATAATGACAAAATATGTGTGTCATTAATGTGCAGGCTGACACCTATGAATGGTTTGTATATCATCTGATAATGTACTAGATGAGATTTTTTTCAAGTGAACTTAGAATTTTAAAACACGGAGATGAACATTGATACAAACTAGCGTTATCAATTAGTAGCAGTGCGTTGTTCTTGTAGACAACCAGTCCACAGTTCGGGGTAATGTTAAGGGTAGGTTTAAATTGATGGCAGAAGGACATGGTATGACCATTTGCCTAGCAAATGTAGTCAGTCCATAATCAAAGGTGGAAAAAACTATGACATTCCCTTTTGCTTCTTATATCTGATTTTTAGCTATTTTCTGTATTTTTTCAGCTAAAGCTTATTCTTTCCAAATCCAGTTCCAATGCAGGATAAAGCAGTGGAAGACATTATGCTCTGTGATTTTCATAGACCATTGCTGTGAAAATAATATAATGTCTTAAGATGAGTATTATAAATTAAAACTGAAATCCAAGAGGGGTAGATGAGTTCAGGCATAAGATAGCATGCCTATTTAAATAAGTAATAAGCATCATCATAATAAAAATTTCCAAAGCAAATTGCTGTTAAAACATGGGAAATAATGGACCAAGTGCTTAGAAACAGTTTTCAAAATTCACATATTGAGCTACAAGCAGGTGTTTAAAATGAAGATCATTCACCCCAACAAAACTTAAGTTTCTGGCTGCAAGCTACTCTTCTGCATCTTTGTCTTGTATCTATGTGCTGTCTTTGAATCCAAGCTCAAACATCGATACCCGAACATGTGGGTAGCATTTATTTTTCTTAGGATGCTTTAATCAGTCTAAAAATAGTGTGTTTCAAACATCAGTAGTTGTTATCCCATGTGTTTTTACTACGCCTTTCTGAATTTGTGGTACTTGAAGATTTGTTTTGTTTGGTACATACAGAATTCTTCAAGTTTTAGATATTATCCTCTTTCTATCATATCAAAATAAATGTCAATTTTAGTATTTTTAATCATTTGTAAAGTAGATGCTACTCTTTTTTTTCCTTTTAAATTCAGGAAAACATGCAAGTTTCTTTCTTTCCTTGTTCCTTTTCTGTTTATATAAAACAATTTGCCACTTGCTCAATCAAGTTCTAAATTTTCAAAAGAATAAGAAGCAAAGGATAATTCTAACCCTAGTTAAAATATATTGTAAAGCTTGCTGAAATCTAATCTTAATTTGAAATAAAATTTATTTTTATAATGTGTACAATTTGAATGAAAGATTACTTAAATGTCCTCCACATGTGGGAGTAAACTCATAGTGAGCAAATAAGCATATTAACATTGAAATAAGCAGGATCTGGGGAGCCAGCTCCGTGAGTACACTGCTGACTGGCCGGTGTGAGTGACGAGGAGTGCTTGGGAGCACACCAGTCACACCAGCAGCTTAGAGGCTAGAAGTGTGCAGTTCCTTTGAGTTTGCTATCCTAGCATTCTAGCTGGATTGGGAGCCCAAGTTTAATGGGAGATTCCATCTCAAAAAATAAGATAGAGAATTAGCCTCTAAACCAACTCCTTTTCTCCCCTTTAAAACTAAGTAGCGTTCCCTGTTCCCACAAGGTAACATGTCTTTTAAAGGGTCACACTATTTGACGCTGTATAATTTTTTGCAATTCAGACAAAAAACTTGAAATAAAGACTATGGATGAAGTACTTAGAGGATGGAGAGATCTAGTATTCACACGTGGATTGTGACACTAAACTTGTATCATTTTACTTCTGTGGGCGGTTTTCCCATTGGGGAGTGTAAATATCAGTACATGTCTAATAAAATTATTGCAGTGAGTACAGATGAGGGACTCTTGTGTGATAAGTATATTTACTGGTATTGTACTGTGTACATAAGGAGCACTCAACAATGCTATTTTAGTTTTCACAATTATCATTTCTGACAGACTACTAAAATCAGAAAATACATTGGACAAATTATTTCTATATCAGCTTTTGGTTTGAACTTAAACAAACAAAAAAACCCAAATATTTGATTCTCTTTAAGTCTAAGGAAAGATTTGTTTTGTTTTGTTTTGTTTTTCCAGACAGGGTTTCTTTGTGTAACAGCTCTGGCTGTCCTAGACCTCACCACGTAAACCAGGCTGGCCTCAAACCCACAGAGATCCACTTGCCTCTGCTTCCCAAATGCTGGGATTAAAGGCCTGCCCTGCCACCACAGAGTAGGAATGATGCTTTTTGTTTCAAGTAGGATAGTGAACAAGTATTTTCCCCAAAAATTAACATGTCTGCTTTAATGAGTAACATAGTACCAATAACAAAATGATGAAGGTTTGGTAGACAGCAGGGAAAAAAGTCTTATTCCTCAAACAGGTGAAACTGATGTGGCTACAACATATTCTTTTTTCAGGTTTCTTTGGACCCCTCATTTATTTGCAGCTGTGCTCAAAGTGGAGCTAACACTGTTATGGTGATATATTGTGTCCCCCAATATATTGTGCATCCTAATAAACTGATCTGGGGTCAGAGGACAGAACAGCCACTAGACAGACGTAGAGGCCAGAAAATGGTGGCACATACACCTTTAATCCTAGCATTCTGGAGGCAGAGATCTATCCAGATCTCTGTCAGTTCAAAGCCACACTGGAAACAGTCAGGCATAGCGACACATGCCTTAATCCCAGGAAGTGATGGCAGGAAGCAGAAATGTATATAAGGCATGAGGACCAGGAACTAGAGTCTGGTTAAGCTTTCAGGATTTGAGCAGCAGTTCAGCTGAGATCCACTTGGATGAGGACTCAGAGGCTTCTAGTCTGAGGAAACAGGATCAGCTGAGAAGTTGGTGAAGTGAGGTTAGCTGTGGCTGGTTCTGTCTCTCTGGTCTTTTAGCATTCACCCCAATACCTGGCTCCAGGTTTGTTTTTATTAATAAGACCTTTTAAGATTCATGCTACACACTGTCTTTTTCTTTGTTTTATTAAATTTACCTTTCCTACAATGACAATCTTATTTCATAGACCTTTCTGCTTTCTGAAGAAGCTGGGATATAGGTTTAGTTTCATCAGAGTCAATTTATGAACAAACAACAACTCTCTACTGGCATCCAGTAGTCTGGAGCAAGAGAGGAAGACTAGTTTCTCACCTTGCATGTGTCACTTAGAAGTTGTGGCTGATTGAACAGACATTATCTCCTGGATTCCCCATGTATGCAGTGGCGTATAATGACAGTCTCTTACCCTTGATAATTTGGTACTATGCTCAAGCACTGGTAAGTGATTTACATGTATCAAGCCATACATTCTCTCAGTAATGTGATGTAGACAGCATGTCATTCTCATGAATATTGATGAAACCAGACACTCACAAAGACAAGTATCTTGGACCTCTCTATGAAAAAGTCATACAGAACTTATTGCGTGTATTTTACATCATTACAGATTCCCTACTGAACAGGAATGAACTTAAATTCATTACTTGGCATATAAACCAAATTATAACACCACTCTGCTTTCAAGATAGCTAACTGAATACAAAACTTACAGCAGTGCCTGGTGCAACAAGGACTAGACAAAATAAAAAAATAAATAAAGGGTTTAATAGGGATGATGGAGAATCTTGTACGTCGTGTTAGGTAATGGGAATCTACTAACTTGTTTGAAGTAAAGGAACACATCTTACAGCATCTTTTGTGAATTTACTTGAATAGGCAATGAACTTGTGTTCCCCTAGCTTCGGTTTGCTTTACTGAATCTAGTGAACTGTCTACTCTAATACTCCAAGTATAAACTCAGGAACAAGAGAAATGACATTGGAAAGAATTTGACCAATTTTTAAAACCTGAGCAGTAGCTGTGCTTGAAATCTGTAGACTGTTTGATGATAAACCCTTTAACTCTTTAGTGTTCATGCAGAAAGGCCTATTTCTAGTAGGATCCCTTTTTCTGAGATCTACTGCTATATCTTTAACCCATGGTGAGATATTTGGCCTAATTGAATTCAAAGATCTTTGATCTTCTCCTGTGCCTGCTTTTCTGTTCTTTTTTTCATGTTCCTATTCCATTACCAAACCTCAAATCTATCTCAGTACCAGTCTTTCCAATGATATATCATGAAAAAGAATAAGTAGAAATCCAGATCACTTTATTAGGATGATCATCAGGTCCAGTCCATGTCCACTAGAGCAAGCTTTCTAATGCTGCTACCCTTTAATATGGTTCCTCAAGTTGTGGTGACACATAACTAAATAGTTATTTCATAGCTACTTCCTAACTGTAATTTTGCTACTGTTATGAATCCATAATGTAAGTATCTAATGTGCAGGAAATACCACTGCTGTTTTGGAATTTTTGAGAGAGGTCGTATTCTAAGAAGAATGAACAGGTCATCAGCATATGCACACACACACACACACACACACACAAACTATAGATTAGCTAAGAAGGAGTGTGAGCATAGAAGAAGCCAGGATCTGGGGTATAAAAGGACCAACAAAGGGGAAAGAACCCTGCAATGTTCAAAAAAGAAGAAGAATGAGAAGCGAAGAGATTCCTAGCATCTAAGGCAGAGTTTTCAGGGAGGAGGAGAATTCCTACCACAAGGACTGCCGGGACTGAAGCAAGACGAAGAATGTATTATGGTGAGATTGAGGCTGTTGAGGACCTGGTCCAATGCAGTTTCAGTATCAGAGTGACAGCTTGAGTACAGGAGATTTCAGTGAATTGATACAACTGTTGAAGATAGTCCTAGTACATTTTCTACTACTACAGTAGCATACCTGAGACTGTATAATTATAAGAATTGTTTCTTATGGTTCTTGGTGCTAAGTAGTCAAAGATCAAGAGACATTTGAAGTGAGGGCCATCTTAGGGTGAGATAGCTGGACAAAATAGCCTGAGAGAGGGAGAAGGGCTTGCTTTAGTAATAAATACACTGATAAATTGTGTGAATGTCAACTTGAGAGGATTTAGAATCACCTAGGATATCATGCCTCTGGGTATGTCTATAAACATGTTTCCAAAGAGGATTCATTTAGGAAAAAAAGATAGTACAATTTGGCCTATGTACCCATGCTTAGAAAAAGGCAGAAAAGGGAGTGGGGAAGTCTAATTATGATTACTGCCATCAATCTCTCTCTATGTCCTGACTCCAGATGCAGGATGAGATGAGTGGTAAAGAAGATGTCAGATATTTAGGAAGGGGAATTAACATGAAGTAACGAGAAAAAAAATGATTCAAAGTGAATGGATTAAGAAATATTGAAAACATGAAAAAATGGGAATGATACTAAATTTTGAAAGAGTAATAATGTACCAGAATTGTCAAGTCGTGCCAGTGAGCAGAAGTATTAATAGATACTGCAACAGGAGACGTATTGTCTTATATCCTCTGAGTCTAAAATGAGGGAAAGAATTTAGTTTTGTAACAATAATGAGCTGTAACCAGTCCTACTACCTCCAAGTGCAACAGGAATCAGAATGTAGGCACAATAACAGCTACTGTATGAGAAAAAGAAAGAAAAACAGTGCAATTAATGATGCCAGGCACATAATACCCAACCAGGCATGGGCTAAGATTGTACCTGAATATTATCCCTAAAGTGATGCTAGATAAGCTCTTCCATATTCCCCCAGTGTATAGTTTTCAAATCTGAGATCCAGGGAGGGTAAGTAAAATGTCATAAAAGGTAAACTCAGAAACTGCATTCCCAATTTGAATCCAGGGTTCATAAATCACTTTTTATATAAAGAGTATCCAACCTACCAGCAGTGCAACTTGTAGACTTACATGGACTATTCCCTGCTCCAGCGGATTGATCATAAATGTTAACGGTTGCTATGTCTTGTCACATATGCAGACATAATGAGAGTGCTCACAATTAACACTCATCTCAAGAATACTGATAAAGCCTTTAGCCAAGAACTTCAGCTAATCCCATTGTTCTAGCTTGAATCCTCATCCTTCTGGCCCCTGGTCTTTGTTGCCAGCCAATACCCTCTTTACATGTATTCCACTATGGTCTAGACTGCAAAAGTTAATTTTGGGAGTGCAACAAGATTTGTGTTATTTAATACTAAATAATTTTAGAAAGCTACTTAAGTTAAATACTATAAAATTATGAGTTTGAAATTAACCACAGGGTATTGAAAAGGAATAAGTCTCTGAAGCATAAACCCTATTGGCTAATTCTTTTTCTTTCTTGTTTCCTTTTCTTGAAAATAGATTATTTTATCACACAGTATATCCTGATTACTGTTTCCCCTCCCTCTACACTTCCCAGTCCCTCCTCACTTATCCTCCTCTCTGGATCTACTCCATTTTTGACTCTCATTGGAAAAGAACAGCCTTCTAAGAGAAAATGATCAATCATGACAAAATACAATAAATACACTAGGAAGAAGCCAAAACTATTGTATTGAAGTTGGACATGGCAGCCCAACATGAGAAAGAGTCCCAAGAGCTGGTACAAAATCAGAGACCTACTCGTTCATACACTCAAGAGTCCCATAAAACCACTAAACTGGAAGCTATATGTATGCGAAGGACCTGGTACAGACACTTGTAGATGCTGGACTTGCTGCTTCAGTCTCTGAGTTCATATAGGACTGGTGTCCTCTGTCCCTTCTGGCTCTTACACTCTTTCTACCTCCTCTTACCCAGGGTTCCCTGAACTCCAGTGAGAGGGATTTGATGTAGACATCCCATGTAGAGCTGTGTGTTCTAAGAACATTCTCTCTCTGCATGATGTCTGGCTGTGGGTCTCTGCATCTTTTCCATTAGGCTGCAGGAGGTAGTTTCTTTGATGATGACTGAAAAAGGCACTGAGCTATGCTTATAGAAAAATATCATTAGGAGTCATTTTATTGTTTTAGACCAGTAGTATTTGGTTTTACCCTAGGTCTCTAGGTTATGGTCACCCAAGTCTCTGATTCTTGGCCACCCAAGCAGTGCTGGGTATGGGTTCATCTCATGGAGTGGGTCTTAAGTCAAATGAGACATTGGTGGATATTTCCACAAGTTCTGACCGCCATTGCCCTTGCATATCTTGCAGGCAGGACAGATTTTAGTCAAAGGGTTTGTTGCTGGCTTGGTCATTATGTTTCTCTTTTGATAGCCTGCCAAGTACCTCCCTACATTAGAGACACTAAAACATAGTGGTGAGGCCTCCATGTAGGCAAAACCTGGACTTCTCCATGTTCAAGGAGTTGTGTGTGTATTGTCTTTGGTAATTGTCTGTCAGTTTGTGGAGAGCAACCCTTTCTCTTAGCAACCATCTGGGTTTTTTTTTGGCAATTTCCATGGGACCCCTTGGCTAACAACTCAATTGAATGCAATCCATTCCTACTACTCTTTTGAGTGACAAGAGATGGCCACTTGGGATACCATTTCCCCCATAATTAGGAGACCTTGTTTGGATCACATTCATATAGTTTAGGGAGTTTCTACTGCATTGGCTTGCCATACTGTCTTTCAAATGCTCCTCAATTCCACAAGTAAGACTCTCCTTGCATTTCTTCCCTGAATCTCATCTCCTTTCCTTCTCCCCAGTTGATATTCCCATTCACATCTCCACCTGCCCCCAGTCTACCCATAAAATCTATTCTTTTTCTCCTCCTAGAGAGATCAATATGTTCCCCTAGTCCCTTCCATATGCATAATCTCCCTGGATCTACAGATTGTAGGTTGGTTGTCAAATATTTAATGGCTAACCTCCAGATATAAATGAATACATATGATATTTATCCTTTTGGGCCTGAGTCTCCTTACTCAGGATGTTTTTTTCTAGTTTCATTCATTTGTTTGAAAACTTTCATAATGTCATATTTTTAAACAGCTGAGTAACAATCCATTGTATAAACTACATTTTCTTTATCCATTCTTCTGTTAAGGATTGTCTAGCTTGTTTCAAGTTTTTGGTTATTATGAATAAAGCAGCAAAGAATATGATTAAGCAAGTGTGCTTTGTGGTAGGATGAATCATTCTTTGAGTATATGCCTATGATTGGTATAGCTGGATCTTAAGGTAGACTGATTCCTAACGTTCTGAGAAACCACTATATTGATTTCCATAGTGGCTGTACAAGTTCACACTACCAATAGCAATGGAGAAGTGTTCCTTTATTCCACTGCCTCACCAGCATGAGCTGTCACTTGTGCTATTGATCTTAGCAATTCTCACAGGGGTAGGTGGAATCTCAAAATTGTTTTGAGTTGCCTTTTCTTGATAGCTAAGGATGTTGAACATTTCTTTGAGTGTTTCTTAACCATCTGAATTTCCTCTATTGATAGTTTTCTAGTTAGATCCATACCTCAGTATTTTATTGGATTATTTGGCCAGTTTTTTAAATCTAGTTTCTTGATTTCTTCATTGATTTTTATATTAGCCATCTACTAGATGTGGAGTTGGTGAGAATCTTTTCCTATTCTGTAGGCTGCTACTTGGTCAGAAAGATTGTTTTGACCCATAGAAGCTTTTCGGTTTCATGAGGTCCCATTTATTAGTTGATGATCTTAGTGTCTGTGCTATCTGTATTCTGTTCAGGCAGTCTTCTCTGGTGCCAATGAGTTCAAGGCCATTCCCCACTTGCTCCTCTATCAGGATTAGTGTATTTGGTTTTATGTTGAGGTCTTTGATCATATGGAGTTGAGCTTTGTGCAGAATAGTATGAATTTATTTACATTCTTTTTACATGCAGACACTCAACATCATTTGTTAAAGTTTTTTTCAGTCATATTTCTGACTTCTTTATTAAAAATCAGGTGTCAATAGGGGCATGGCTTTATGTCTAGTTCTTCAATTCCATTCCATCGATCTATGTGTCTATTTTTATGCAACCATGCAGTAATTTGTAATTACTATAGCTCTGTAGTACAACTTGAAATCAGGAATAATGAGAACTCCAGCAGTTTTTTTTTTTGGCATTGTTCAGGATTGTTTTAGCTATCCTGAGATTTTGTTTTCCATATGAGGTTGAGAATTGAGGTCCTTTCAAGGTCTGTGTAGTATTAAATTAGGGTTTTAATTGAGATTGCATTGAATCTGTAGATTGCTTTTGGTAGGATGGTCATTTTTATATGATAATACTACCAACCCATGAACATGGGATATCTTTCCATCCTTTGATATCTTATTCTATGATTTTGTTAAAAATATTTTCTGGGTCTTTTGAGCTAGGATTCTTCTTCTTCTTCTTCTTCTTCTTCTTCTTCTTCTTCTTCTTCTTCTATTCCTATTATCCGTGGGTTTGATTTTTTTCATGTTGTCCCAGATTTTCTGGATGTTTTGTATCAGGAATGTTTTAGATTTAACATTATCTTTGACCAATGCATCCATTTCTTCTGTCATATCTTCAGTGTCTGAGATTCTGCTGTCTTGTATTCTGCTGGTGAAGTTTGCCTCGGCAGTTCCTGTTCTAATTCCTGCATTTTCTATTTCCAGAAGTCCCTCAGTTGAGTTTGTTGTTTTGTTTTCATTGATTCTAATTTCCATCTCAGGTCTTGAGCAGTTTTACCCATTTCCTTCCACTGCTTGTTTGTGTTTTCCCGGATTTCTTTGAATGGTTTATTCATTTCCTTTTTGAGGCACTCTATCCTATTCATAAAGGCTGTTCTGAGGTTGTTTTCTTGTGCTTCATCTGTGTGAGAATATTCAGCGCCTGCTGTGGAAGGGTATCTGGACTCTAGTGGAGTCATTTTGCCTGGTTGTTATTGATTGTGTTTTTCCAAAGGCACCTAGACATTGGGGATTAGGAGGATCATAGGAATTGGTGGTGATTCCCAAATTTGTCTCTATTGGTGGGTGTTTTGTTCCTTGATTTCTGTTTCCTTCCTGGATGTTTGCAGAGTGTGATGCCTGTGTGTTGCCTGGTAAGAAATTTTCTGTGGAAATGAAAGTTATGGCTGCTAGGATTTCAGGTAAAATATGATTCTGGGTATTGAGAGCTGACACTTAGGAATGAGGACAGGTTAGGGGCCTGAAGGGGCTTAGAGGAGGGAAGACAGCACAGGGCTAAGCCAGAATCTGCTTATTTCATTTCTTTGGAATGGGACAGAGGGTATTGAAGGTCACCCCAGAAGGACTGCTCTAGCACTGGTGATGTGACTCTGGAGGGGTTTGGATCTAAACTCTAAGAACAGAAGAAGAGAGGGAGATCTACACACAGCTTACCTGCTTCCCTGGCAAGAATGGTCTGCAGATTAGCAGAGATTACTTGCTGTATTTGGGAGCTGGGATAAAGCAGCATGTGGGAAAAAATAGGTAAGGAGAAAGTCTGCTGGGTCCACAGGAGATGTGGGCAGAGAGGGAAGGAAGGTTACATCAGGTGTTCTTTTGTAGAGGTAGGGATGAGACTGTGTGGAGAGGAGGGAGTGGTGAAGGCCTTCAGTTCCCTTACCTCTTTTCCTGGCTTGCTCAGCTAGTATTTACACAGGGAATGTCTGCTGGTACTGGAGCCTGGGATACGGGGATGGATTGAGGGAAGAAGGTTGGAGGAGAAGATCTTTGTGATTTCTTGGGGATGGAGTCAGAGAAGAAAGAGAGACAGCTGGAATTGGGAGTTGGGACAAAGCAACTATGTGGGGCTAGGGGAGGGAGGTTGGTAGGGGGAAATTTGTGGGATCCACAGGAGATGGGGAGGGACAGATGGCAGGGAAGACTGCCCCACGTGTCCCACTGCAGTGCTGGGGATGAGACTGCATATTGGGTTGGGAAAAAAGGAAGATCTATAGGCAGTCTACCTGGTTTTCTTACTAGTGTAAGTCTTATCTCACGTAATTTGATCAGTATTCTGTTTGTAGAAAAATTGACTCACCCTTTTCATAAACAAAATACAGCATCAAAATCCACAAGCTCTATTACTTAATAAATTCTAAGTTCTTCATCTTATTAAGTTGAAAACCATTTCCTTGAGTCCAGTTCACAGAAGAACAAAATTGTTTTGTTCTGAGATGCCCGATGAGCTCTTCTATGTGGAGGAATATCTAACAACAATGCTTCCTGCTACAAGTCACCACCCAGGATGCAAAGCATCCCTGGTAGGCTGCACACAGCTACCAGAGTATGCCTAATCCTTCTACAGTCCCAGTGGTTGCCTGCCAACAAGATCAACAGTTAATTACATATTAAACACACAGTGTTACATTTTATAAACAGATTTCAGGAGTACCATCACCCATGACAGCATTTTTTATTTGGTAGGCATTCATGTCTTCTTCACTGAACCTAAGGTCTTTGTTCCTTGTGACATGTTGATTGGCTAGGCCATGTGCATGGTTTTTATGGGTCCTTTGGTTTCTTCCCACTAGGAGGTACCTCTCCTGTTGCTCTTGCTCTGTTGTGCTTCATTTGACTCAATACATACTGTCCTTGCAGGTGAAGAAAAAGATAAATATAAAGCAATATGTTGAACAAAACTTTCTGGAAAGAAACCCACCTTACATTAACCCTTCTTCCAGGCTGAATAACTCATAAGAATGTCAATGATTCTGCTCAGGTTGGGACATTACAAGTCCTGAACTTAATTACAATTTTTTTTTTGTTGTGTCTTCAGTCCCTTTACTAGCCATTCCTTATCCACCTCTGTGTCAGACCTAACAACCGTGTGACTAATAGGGAAAACTTTTTGGATTGTATTGATATGCTACCAGCTTCCAGCAACTAAGAGACGAAGAATGTCATCATAAAGCATATCTCCCCATGACAGAGCTTTCCCTAGTTTGTTGTAACTTGCATATCCAATGTTTCCACCAATGTATTTGAAATGTATCTTGATTTATGGCTTTTCTCTTTTTATTGCTTTATAATTTCATCAAACTCTTACCACACTGGAACACAGAATTTGGGGTAACCCGAATGTGTGTTCATATCTATAACCACTCATATTTTGTTTCAAAATAAAGAGTCTTATATTCCTACTGAGGTGAAGTTGTGCTATTGTATTGACAACACCAAATCTTAAAATATATGTCTCTCTGCTACAGTCAGTCATATTATATTTCTTTTCCTCTTTCTCTTTTAATTCTATTCTAGCCTGTTATTTTTCAATTTGTGATAATTTAAGAGTCCCAAGAAATAAAAGACTTCTGTTTAATCTCCTTAAATATGGAAGCTCTTTGCACAAAAATAGTCACACTTTTCAATATTTTGAATTTTACTCCATGCTATGGATTTTACACAGGAAAATGATCATTGCCTTGATTTTTTAATCTAGGGGAGCATATTACAGCTTTGTTCAGAATATATTTCTTGAGAGTCTTCATCATTATCCTGTTCAGAGTTCTTTTTTCCTATCATCCCTAATCTATATGTTAAATCCTTTCTTGAGTTGTTGGTATACAATGACTTTATATCATTCCTTATGAGTAAACAACATGGTAGTAAAACTGGAGTTCAAGCAGAGGGTCTGTCTGCGTCTAAATTCTAAGTTATCTCTTAGTAGCTATGCAATTTAGTACACTGGCTTCAATAACATATCATTGAAACAGAGATACAGTTATTGTGGGAAAAGCGTGTGGGAAAGCATGTTATAAAAATACAAGTATATTTTGTTTTCTTTTTATCTTTAAATAGTTTATCTTAAAACTTTTACTGTAAATGGCATTCTAAGTTGCAGCTTCCTTTTAGCTCTGGGTGGCAAATGTCCAAGTCAAACATAAAGTCTTGCTTTCAGGACAACGCTATACTCAACTCTTCCTAAGAGGCAAGATATGCTTACTTCTTGTCTAAAACTTCCTAAGAATAACTTAGACTTGTCTAAGAGCACATGTACAGTCAATCTTGCTGAATCCCAAGGAGGAGTACTCTTCAGACTATAACTTAAAAGAATGTACTAAGTACAAGGTATACCTCTGCTCTAAATGACTTATTTCCTTCAACAGTGGCATGTGTCCAAAAAAATCACTCCCATAGCTGGTCTGTCTCCACCTTGTGCACAGCTGTTATGCACCATGACCTCTCCCAATTCCATCCTCATCTTTGGCCACTCAGACATACAGGCACATTTTTTGGGGTGCAGTCTCTATGGCAGAATTACAATGGAAGGTCCCCAAATCCTTTCACTCCTATATAAATGCATGGTTTCAAAGAGAAATACAGAGGAATTTTTCTACCTAACCCCTTTGGCTGTCCAAAACATACATGTTGAAAGAAAAAGAAGTAGAAGATTTCATTACAGCTATGTTATCCACATTAAGATCTTAAAATGACCCATTAAACACATACAAAACTGTGCTACTTAGGAAGATTCTTACATTGACCATAACGTATTGTTTTAAATACTTTGAATGGAAGAGAATTCCTGATACTCACCTGGACAGATATTAAAGAAATAATCATTAATATTGACTAGACAGTGAGTGGCTGGTGAGCATCCTACTTTAGACTCTTAAAAGGCAGCAAGACAAATGATCTTTCTCCTGGAACTTATATTTAAGGCAACTTAAATTTTCAGTTTTTTACCTTCAAGGGTCATAATAGAATAGGTTATTTAAACAACAGAAGAGACTCTTTATTTGGGGATATGATCACAGATTTGAAACACTGTGTTCTTTACTCAAAGAACTAAATATTTTTAGCTACTGAAGATTTTCTCTTCTCGCATAAATGTTTATACATAATTTACCACAAACTGTAAAAATTCTACTTGTATTTTAAACATTTATTAATGTTTTTCCCTATTCTGCCTTAGAAGTAGCCTAGGCCAAAGGTATGAATGTTTTGAGATGTAATAATATGTATATGAAAAATAAAAGGGCCTAGCTGTTATTATAGCATTTGTGGTAATATTTTGCCTGAACATAATTTTTTTTAAAAAAATGTAAGGCAGTAGGTTTTCTTTTTATGCTAGAACATAGAAGCTAAAATTTATATATAGTAAAATACATCCACCTACATCTTTCCCAACTAAACATCATCTATATTATTTTGTTGTAAAGATTTTGCATATGCATTAGTCTCAAATTTTCCAGAAGATAAACATAGAGAGAAAGAGTTCTACTGTGCTGTTGGTATCCAGATAGCTTTGTGGATTTCTTCACAGATCATGTATGTGAGGCTTGTTTGCAAGTTTTACCAATTGTTAACAGAGTGTCTGTCCTGGGGAGCCACCTAAAGTAAGAATAGAAAAACAGCCTAGTGAGCAGCCATTGGTTCTTTTCTCATTTGCCAGCCTAGTACCACCTTAGCAGGGGACTTTTGAGCTCTCCCTTCTAAGGGTATATATACAAAAATGCCTTTAAAACTCAATGACATTTCCTTCCCTTCAATATATAATGTTGTGTATATCCATGGGGTAGAGCTAGATCACTTTTTTGTGTATGTCAAAGGCCCTCTATCCTTGGTATCCTGTAGTTTAGTGGCTCTCAACCTTCCTAATGCTGTGACCCTTTAACGCAGTTCCTCATGTTGTGGTGACCCCCACCATACAACTACTTTCATCAATACTTCATGACTGTAATTTTGCTACTGTTATGAATCATAATGTAAATATCTGGTATGAAGAATATCTGATATTCTACCCCTGTGAAAGAGTCTTTCAAACTGCAATTGGGTCACAACCCAGAAGTTAAGAACCTCTGCTGTTGTACCAGGAGTGCTGAGAGATGATCTTATGCCAACCATGTTTCCTCCCTGTGAGATTAATAAACTGTCATGATGCACTTGCCATTGCTTTCCCATGTAAATCCCCCCAAGTGTGTCAAGACAACCCGTTTACTCCATCTGTAACCCTTGTAGAGTTTTCTTAGTTGTTCCCTTGCTCGTGAGGGACTGCTGGAACACTTGACAATGACATAAAGCATCCATGCAATGACTTGACATGGAGCACTCATGAAATGTCCACAGCTTATTATCTAACAGAGTGGGTGGGCAGATTACTAGGAAGACCATAGTATATGTAACACTGGCATTTATTAAGATTATTTATTTTGCGGGGGAGGGTCTGAGACAGGGTTCCTCTGTGTAACAGCCCTGGCTGTCCTGGAACTCACTCTGTAGACTAGGCTGGCCTCAAACTCACAGATATTCACCTGCCTCTGCCTCCCAAGTACTGGGATTAAAGGTATGTGCCACCACCGCCCAGCAATATTTTTATCTTTTTCATAAAAAATACTATTAAAATACATTTATTGTACAAGCAGGTAAACTAAAATAACAGCATTTTTTTAGTATATGTCACTTACTTGTTTTGATACAAACCAGTTATACGTGCTAATAAATTTAATTTCAGAAAAATCACAAATTTTCTACTATAGTGAAGTTTCTTGTGTACTTGAAGACCTATGGTAGTAAGAATCTTGAACAAGTTTCCGTAGTTAGACCCCAAGTCAAAAACTGGATATTATAACTTTAGCATAACTCTCAGTTACTGTAGAGTATTGCATCTCCAGGTAATAAATGTGAAAGTTCCATGCATTGACATTTAAAGGTTACTATAAGCTTTATTACCACCATAAATGGACATTTCTGCTTTACAGATTAAATAATCAGATAATGAGATTTTATTTACTCAATTTCGGGGACTGTCAGTGAAAACATACTACTTAAGTCATATAACTATTTTCTGCAGGTATAATTTATATTAAAAATGCTACTATTACTTCCCTTTTGTTGTACTTTAGGGATAGCAGCACAATTATCCCTAGGAACTGTAGATAAATGCCCACAACACTACACCAGAATCCAGAACTCTTTTCTGTATGATTTATAGTATACAGGTTATAATTTATGGGTCAGGCTTAGTGATTACTGATTATAGATACTATCAGTTAGTATTTACATTCTTGATTGAATGTTATGATATAGACTTATCTATAAATTGCCCAAAGTTACTAGAGAATGGGTTGTTTAACCCTGTTTTGCTTCGTATTAAGATAGCTTCCTGCATGATTCTAGGTACCAATTACTGTGCTATCTTAACAGTCTGGAAAGATCAACAAACACTCAATTAAAACTTGCAGGTTCAGTAGTTTCATGACTACAACTATGGGCATTTAAAATGGCATTTTGAAAAATATGTTCAGGTTTTATCACCAGACTAACCCTTGGGAACAAAATCCCATATTTGTTCAACTTTTGTCAAATGCTATACTGTCATGGTTCAAAGCTCCTAAATTAATCTTATCCACTATGGGCTCTAACAGTTCAAGTTCATGTGCTTTATTATAGAATTTGGTATGCTACATTTTGCATGATCTCTGGGCAATAAAATGGTGGTTTTATTACTTTCTAATTTTAGCTCAACTTATTCAGAAAATACAGCTTTTCTGTCTAGCATTTTATTTTGTTGTAGGTCACTAGTCAGTAAAAAACATACAGAATTAACTGTTATTAGTTAAAATATATAATTTATGATGTTAAATGGTTTTTTAAATTATAGTTATCTCCACTCTCAGTAAACTCTATATTTATATCTGTTTTCATCAAAGAGAATGCTTTGAGGTTTTGTGCTACTGGTATACTTTAATACCCTAATGTTCTAATTCTTACTTTGCAAAAGCAAATAGCATCATAAATGTCTCACAGATAGAAATCATTTTAATAGTAAATCAATTTAAATGTGAATGCTTTTAAAGAATTAAAGGTATCAAGTAATTTTCTACTAAGTTGGAAAATCATTGAACTAAAAAAACAAAAACAAAATGCAAATCCAAGCTTAGATCATCAATTTCTTGCTGACCTTTTCAATTAAGATTTTATATATAGAGAGAGCTTGTGACCATTGTCATTAGCTCAGTAGAGCAGCTTTTGAAGAATAAATATAACTGCAGAAGACTAATGTCAAAAAAAAAAAAAAGCCAAGTCGGAAGCTCTCTGAAGGATAGATATTGGTGAGCCGTTGAATATGGTTCATGGGGCAGGGAACAAGGGGGTCAAGAAGAGAGTAGAAGGTAGAGTAATTTTCTTGTCTGGTGAGTGTGAGCAGATTATGAAGAGTACACATGCACATTTTGATGAGGGGAGTATAATATATTGACTGTTCAGAAACATGTGACTCATGTTCTCATGGTCTCAAACTTGTGACATTTGTAATATGAATTTTTGGTGAGAGATAAGTGAGGTTGTTAGTGCTGAACTAAGACGTTCTGAGAGAAACTCAGAGATACAACTTTTCCTGGATTGAAACTTCCATGGAAGTCTTTTACCTTTATGAGTCTCTCTCTCTCTCTCTCTCTCTCTCTCTCTCTCTCTCTCTCTCTCTCTCTGTCTCTCTTTCTCTCTCTCACCTATCTATCTACCTATCTCTTTCTCTCATCCCTCTCTCAGAAGAAGATTCAATCATATATGACCATATTTATAATCTTATACATACGTATGTATTGTATATAACAAAATCCCCCAACTATAATATGTAAACTATCAGTTGAATTAAGAAAATAGCTCTTCTGAGCATACCAGTCTTAAGTGTATATATTGGAAAGTTTATAACTTAATTAGTGAAGAACGTCTAAAGGGTTGTTAGTCACCCTTAAACATCCTGCTTGTCATTCATGAAAGTTCTTGAAAATTTGACAAGTTGAAGTTAAAGAGGGTACTACCATTTCATAATGCTAAAGATGTCACATTCAACTGTCATAAACCATATCTAACAACACTAAACAAGGTGAGGCATTGGGGAAACATTCTAAAGATTTATAAATTCAGAATAATTGGTTTAAAAATAGTATGAAGGTGTGGGTGTGTGTGTGTGTTTAAGGGCAGGTGAGTAGTTCCATAGAGTTCAGAGGACAATTTCTGTGAGTAGGTATTGCCTTTCTCTGCTGGATATATCATCTCAGGTCATTAGGCTACACATCAAATTATTTTACCTCCTACCTCATTCCATCTTGATCACCCTCAGTGGATTTTTTTAAAACTCTTTGTAATTTTTGTTCATATTTTATTAGTTATTTGAGACTTTCCTTGACTTTTTGTTAGACCCACTGATTAATTCTGTGATTCTGTTTGCAATACATTGCAGTTAACATGGAGACCCAACTCTGTTTAAGTTGCAGTGAGTAAGAGACTAAAGAATGTTCAACCTTACATAGGGCATCTCCATCACATCCTTCCTTCCCAAGTTTCAGAGCTCATTGTAGAGGAGAGGGGTTTAGGCATATAAATTTCAATATGATATATTTTGTCAATATAATATATATATATATATATAGTATTGCTCTAATAGTGCCTTTGTAAATTGCTCATTGTTATTTTTAAAATTTTATAGATAATACAATGTTATATCCTGAATTAACAGAAATTATCATAGATTTTAGCCATTTTACATGCATTTTGTCAATTATATACTAATAGTATCCTTTTATTTTTCTGATATTCTTATCAGAAATATCAGAAAAAAAGCTCAGAAGTCATTTTTACAACAAATGTAAATTGCAATGACCATGCTTTAGTTTTATATCTGCTGTTGTAATAAAATACCCTAATCAATAGCCACTAAAAAAAAGAAAAGGGTATATATCAACTTATAAGCTCTAATAAGCTAGAGTAGTAACTTATTTCACATCCTAAGAAATACAGCAAGATCCTTGAAGGATGTTGTTTGCTTGCTGGCTGGCAGGTCTGGGTTATACATAACAAGCATTCATAAATAGATCAGGACAGCTTATGTAGATATTGAATTGCCCATAGTGGGCTTGACATTTGTACATCAAGTATATATAAGACAACCTGTAGAGATGTTCTCAGGCTAGTCTCATCTGGGCAATCCCTCTGTTGCAACTCTCTTTGAAAACCTGAAGATGTATCTCAAGGCTTTGTCAAGTTGACAGCTACTGCTAACTAGAATAGATGACTCTTATGATAATAGAAAAATAATGGCCAGTATCTTTGCTCTTCCAGAACCTACTCTTGAGTCAGACCTTGATAATCTCTTGAATATACATGTCTTAGGATCATTTGGTGTCAGTCCCCATGGCATCTTGCTTCTCAGAGAGAGCAGAGTGAGATTAGTGCCAGGAAGAACAGTTTGAGGCACGGTCAGAGAAAGAAGAGACTATGTAGATATGTCATGTAGGATTCTGGGAGTGGTCAAAAAGGTTTTGATCTTACTTGAAAAGGAAAGAAGGCCATTTTAGAGCTCAGAGCAAGGCTTGCTAAATGGACAAACCCAAGAAGATTCTAGGACATACATCCTGAAAGGATCCTTTATGGTTTGATTTAGGAGCAGACTACGGGCAGCAAAGGTGAGAGTGGAGCAGTAAGTTTCTCTCATGCTGATTAAGACACACGATTTGGATGCATTGGTCAGTCTGGTGAAGCTCTAGAGACACCAAACACATTGGCCACCCGCATTTTCTAATCTGTCTGCCAGTAGTTCTTTTCCCCAGGTCAGTGGTCAGTACCACTTGTGCTTTTACTGCCTTCCGAATTCTGGTCAGACATCCCCCAGTTCCTCCCTAGTGCCCTTTCTTCATTTGCATCTCTCCTGAAGAGGTTATAACTTCACGTTGAATGACTGGACTGTAGTTGAGTGTGTGTGTGTGTGTGTGTGTGTTTCTGTGTGTGTTTCTGGTGTGTTTCTGTGTGTGTGTGTTTCTATGTGTGTGTGTGTGTGTGTGTGTGTGTGTGTATGTGTGTGTGTGTGTGTATCTGTCCACACAACATATACTCAATACTCACTAAAGATCTTCAGGATTATGAATGTCTGATTAAAATCAGTTTGTCAAATAATGCCAGAAGTGTCCCATTAATACAAAGATGGGATACTTGTGGCATTCCTAAGTAAACATCTTTTACAGTGTATCTCTGAAAATATGTAATTATTATTTTTAAATGATTTTATTTTAATTTTTAAAAATTATGTGTCTCTGCCTGTATATGATTAAGTGAAAGTGATTGAGATAGTAGCTGAAGCCAATGCTGTTGGGTGCCCTGGAGCTAGGGATACAAGCCACAGTGAGGCATCCAACATTGGTGCTGGGAACCAAGTTCAGGTCCTATGCTAGAGTATTCTGTGCTCTTAAACTGCTTAGCCAGAGCTATAGCCTATAATAATTTTTTGTCTGTTTGCATGAATTTAAATGTTTTTTTGTCAACCGAGCCATTACTAACATTTCTAGTACTGCTATTTCAAGTTTAAAATATTGATATACTATAAAATTTTTAAATACCCACATATGTGATCCGCCACAAGAAGCAAATTTCTCCTTTCCATTTTTGGTTTATAGCATACTTTTTCAACAACAACATAAAAGAAACCTTAAACATAGGGAAAAAATCTACAACATAAAACCCAATTCCTTCTCCTCACAATAACATTGGGTAAATGAGAACAAGAAAAAAAACCAGATTATGATAAACTTTGATGAAGAAAAAGAAAAATATAGATATCTGTAGTTGACAATGTACTAAATGAACACGTAGGGGGCATTTCCTTTTTAGTTATTTAATAGCACATTAATTCTGCGTTAAAAATTAAACTTGTAAAGTATTTGTAATGCAGATTATCTAAAAATATACACACAAACTCAATATGCTTTCCCTTCCTTTACATTTCGTTTCAAATGAACGCTGCTCCCTAGGTCTAATCATGGTTTATTTACTTTGGAACCATAGCTGTTGCCATGGAGAAATCAGGAGCGTTTACTTGCTATTTCCCAGCTGCTCCTGTAATTTATGATCTCCTGACATGTTGCCCCATACTGTAATCTCTTCTCTCAGTGCTGTTGATGTCTTAGTCAAACCTCATTAGGATACAAAAGGGAGACTTTGCACACAGAAAATAGGCTACTCAGAGAACCTCTAACTTCAGCTGTTGTTGCAGAGGAACCATTCTGCTAAGGACCAGGAAAAAGAACTACTTTCTCTTTTTAAAATCTTTCTAGTCCATGCACGCGCACACGTGTGTGTGTGTGTGTGTGTGTGTGTGTGTGTGTGTGTGTGTGTGTGTGTGGTGTGTGTCCACATTCATCTGTGAGTGTAGATGTTTGCTTGCCAAGGCTTATGTTTTTAGGTCACAGGACAAGCGCAGATGTCAGGCCTTGCCTCCATCTTATTTGAGAGAGCCTTTATTCATTACTTCGTATCTCAAGCTAGATTACTGAGGAGCTGGCAGGATTTTTCTTTTTCCACCTCCTATCTCACTTCAGGAACACTACAATCCCAGACCAGGGCTAATATGCTCAGTTTTGCTTGCACGTTTTATGGATTTGAACACAAGACTCCACATTTGCCTGGCGAGCATGTTACCAGTGAGCCATTTCCCAGTTCAGGAATTGATTTATCATTCATGTTCATGCTGGCTCTCGATAGTGACTGTCCTCTGACACACATCTTGGGGGTGTTCAGCTGTGCCTACTTGGGAAAGATCATGCAAGCTGAACTTGACAAAGAGGAGCCTCTGGCCACTCCCTACCACCTATTGTACTCAGCTCTGCCAAAGAGGGCCTAGGGAAGACTGGAGAAGGTGAGATCCTTCTGTATGACTTTAGCGAACCTCTCATGCTTCCTGGCTTTTCAGGTGCTACTTATTGGAAAGGAGCAGCAACAATTCTATAAATAACCACTCAGCTATGCTCTGTAAGGACCTTTGAAAGCATTTTGCTTTAATTTGTCAATGGGACCTTAGGAACATCAGACTTGGGTCTCTTAAGATAAAAATTAAATGTTAAAATTAATTAATATGGCATATTGTTGCTACAAGATTGGATTGTTTCTTATTCTCTGTGGATGCTGATAGACATCCACAGATAAAACTGATTTTTCTATTAACAGTGTCCCTTCAACTTATTCATATGTAATGTGGCTTTTAGTGTATCACATAATAAGTTACCATGGGATCTATCTGCTTATTTCTATCTACTTCCCACACTAGAAAGGTCTCTTCTCTACAGGAAAATCCCTCTTATTGCAGCATAACTGCAAGATTTTTATGAGTTTGCTATATTTTAAATGCTTATATTTATGCTATTGGAGTGAAATTTCATTTTTTTTTGTACTGGCAAATTGTCCATTTTGAATGCAATCTTATCCAAGACAACTTCTGAATTTAATTTTATTAACTAGCATCTGTAATGAGAACACAAATCATTCCACATGTGCTGCTGTCTAAAAACAGTGTTAGATTAGCCAGAAGGGGCCATGCAAAGGTTGAATTGCAACAAAAATATTAAAAGCCGTGAGTCTGATAGGGATCCTGTCTTCAAATAAAATGTGTAGCTGGTTTTGATGGTTTGTTTTAATGTCAGTTTGGCGAAGCCTATAATCACCTAGCAAGAGAGTAGACTTCACTTATGTGGGCCAGGGTGACTTCAATCCCAGAGATCCACCTCCTCAGCCTCTCAAATCCTGGGATCAATGGTGTACAACCAGCCTGCCTTAGAGTTACACTTCGTTATAGCTAAGTTTCAGCAAGATTTATATCAGTAACTTATACATTTCTCTAGCTTTGGTTTTTCAAATATATTTATTATAGTAATCTCATGATTGTTCATATTTCTATGCTAATAGTTGTAATGTCCCCTGCTTTGCTTTAATATTATTTGAAGTTTCTCTTCATTAATTCTCAGTTTAGCTGAAGTTCTGTCAGATTTTTACATTATAAAAATCAACCCTTAATTTTGCTGATTTGTTTTTATTTCTTCATTTCCTATTTCATTTATTTCTGTTTTGATATTTGCTATTTTTTCTCTATGTTAACACCATATCTCCTTTTGTTATTGTTTTGTTTGTGCATTTTCCTAAGACATAAAGTTATGTTGCTCATTTCAGATGTTTTCTGTTATTCCTATGTGCATTTCCTTTAAATCTTCATTTGTTCATCACCCATACATTAAGGTCTGCTATGCTTATGTTGTTCCTATCCCTAAATAGATATTTTTTACTATTTTGTGTTCACATATAATTGCACATGCTTGCTGAGTCCTCTATAATATTTCTACATATGTGGTTCACATTGGTCTCTATTTATTTTCCATTTAATATGATTCAGCTTCAGTAAATTTTATATATATATATATATATATATATAAATACAATATTTCCAATATCTCACTGCTTTTAAGATTTTCAATTAATTGATACATATGTGCTCATTATGGTATATAATAATATTTTCTGTAATATAGTGTTTTTTTTTCCATGTGTTGCCCTGGGCTTGATCTATCTATCTTTCTATCTATCATTTATCTATCTGTCTGTCTATCTATCTATTCATCTATCTATCTGTTTATCTCTACGTTTATTGAGATAATAATTTACAAATTTTTGTTGAATAAGTTATTTTTAAGAAGGTTATTGAGCATAATTTAAATATGACACTACTCATAGTGTTTGTTCTAATGGTATGACCACAGAACTTATAACTGTCACCAAAATCAAGTATTATCAAAATGACAAAAAAGTAACAAGTGTTTGTGAGAATATAGAGCAAGGGAACACCTACACACTGCTGGGGGAATGCAAATTAGTACACCCTTCCTGGAAAACAATATGGACATTCCTAAGAACAGAACCAACACATGATCCAGCAAGCCTTCTCCTATGTATATACATAATGGCATATGATTCCTAGGTATTAAGTTAGTATAAGTATGAATTAATAGATGAATGCATAAAGAAAGTATGCTATATACACACAATGTAATATTGTTTCACCATTTGGAAAAAAATTTATTCAATTTCCTTCTGACGTCATCTTTTATTCACTATTACAAACATGTTTAATTTTCATGTATTGATAAATGTCCCTGTTTCCATCCTGATATTGATTTCTAATGTCATGCTACTGTTGGTCAATCATTGATTGACTCAAATTTTGTTTGGTTTTGATACTTCTGTGCATAATCAATGAAGAATTTTGTTGCTGCTGCTGCTGTTATTTAAATAATAAAAGGATGTCAAATTTTACTGAATACTTTATCCAGACAATAAAATGATATGATTATAAACTTTCAAAATTTGCTATCCTGAAGAATTCTCAGTGTGTCCTAGAGAACGATATGTATCCTGGACCTGTCAGGCGAAACACTTTTTTATAAGTTTGCTGTTTATTCGGTCTATAGAGTAGTGTAAGTGTTGTTGGGTTATTTGGGATTTGGAAGGTAAGACATCCTACATAGTTCATGGATTATGTCACTGGTTGTTACTGTAGACCTTACTGTTAGTAAATTCTGCAATGTCTTGTTTGTTTTGTATTGTTTCCTTTTGTTTGCCTGGCTTCAGCCTCATCCTACCACTCAGTGATATTAGCTATCGTGTTGTAAACAGGGAGAGATTTTGATCAGTTAGTCAGCAGACTCGCTCTTGGCTGCTGAGGGAACCAGACCCTTACAGAACTAGATCCTACTTTTCATATGAAAGCAATCATGAGCTAAGACATGTATTTTTTTTCTTCTTAAAAATTATTCAATTAAAATATATTTAGCCTTTCAGAGTTTTATACATGTGTTTGATATATTTGGTTCATACCAGTTTCTCAGTCTTTATTTCCTACACTTCCTGACTCCTCCTTTCTACGTTCCCCTAAAGTTCATGCCTTCTTCTTATTTGTTTTCTTATTTATTTGTTGGTTTATTTAATTATTTAAAACCCACTGAGCTAAATTATTGCTGGCAATATGCTCATGAGTATAGGGATATCCACTGAAGCATAGGAAGCCTAGCAGGGCTTCTGGCCTGAAGATAGCTGAATTTCCCTTCTCCAGCATACATAAATTGCCAATAACTCCATAACCAATCTGGCGACTGTGACCACCTCCTCCATTCATGCTAGAATGCTGACTGGCTTGATCTTGTTCAGATATTGTGAATACAAGGACAGCTTTTGTGAGTTCATGACTGCAACATCGCTGCCCTGTTCACACAACAGCAATCTTTCAGATAGTCCGTCTTTTACAGTCCTTTGCACTTCTTTTCTGTGGTACTCTATGAGTCCTGGGGAGATAGGTGTGATATAGATGTACCAATAAGGGCTGTTCAGTCCACAGTCATTATTTTGGCCAGCTGTAGATCTCTTCATTAAACACCATCTACTCCAAAAAAGGTTCAGCCAGATTTTTTTTTTTTTACTCCTAGCTGTCAATCTGGTACAGCATAAGTAAAATGAAACCATTTTTACCATCTTCAGTGAGTCCATTTTTAGATTTAATGATGCTGTGATATATTGGATAATTCCAATGAATTTCCAAACTACTACAAATTATTCATTTTTATGGATCTTTATCTAAATAGATACTCCTTTGTCTTTATAAAAGGGAAACTCTTATTCTTCTTCTTGCTCTGGTGATTGGATATTGATTTTCTTTATAAGTAAGAAACACAGCCCTAGTCCTGTATATATAAATCATTAAGCTGATAAATACTAAGTGCTAAACTGACAGCTATGCTAAAATTCTTTATAAGAAATTGGAAGCGTAATTGTTATAATTGTGTGAAATAAGCTTTGGTAACAGTTAATAAAGACTTCTAGATCTTTTGAATAATACTGAGAAGTATTATTCCCATTGCCTTTTTATCTAAACCTTAAAAAAGTTTATTTAACATTGTGTATGTGTGTACATATGTATGTGTGTAGATTTTTCTGTATACAGTTCATATACACATATATTAGAAAATATAAATAACATTGGCTTTGAAGAGTATGCACAACAGTAATTGACAAACACTTATGACTGAAAATACTTTCCTATTCTATGTAGGCAATTAAATCTAACTTGATTTACTTGATGTAGATCTTATTTCCCATATTGTAGCAATGATTTTTATTTGCAAGGAGCAATTTTTTTTTTAGTTTGGTAAAAATACATTAACTTACCTAATATTTTCTATATTCAAATGTGCTTTGAATTTTGCTTATTATAATAGTTGTGCCATTTAACTAGGTGTTAGGAATCTGTGAATACAATAGAAATCATTCTCATTTAACAAACTAGCTTACTTTAGTTTTTTTTTTCATTTAAAAACTATTAAAGATGAATGAGGATGCTAATAACTGATCGTTGGTTAGATTTCTATGCCATGAAAAAACACCATGACCAAGGGAACTCATGAAAGAATGTCGGGGGTAACGCCTGTGTTACCGCTAACTGTTCACCATGTCCGAGCAAGGGGCTGTGGATTAAAAAAATAAGAGACAAGAAACAGCGAGTCATTTGCCACAGCAGAATGCCGAATGCCAAATGCCGTTTATTGAAGGAGGGAGGAACCTTAAATACAGGCTTACAGCACAATGGAGGATACCTGGAGGGCAGAAGTTCGCTACCCAATGTTCTACATTCTTGCATCTAAGCTGTTTACACCAAATGCAGGATACAGGAACAAAGAACCTCTGGTGATCCTTCAGTAAGAAGGAAATCGGCAGGGAATCAGCATAGGGAGGACATCTGGTCAAGGTCGGCAAGCAGGCAACAGTTTACTCAAATATGGGGAGCCAGGACCCTACAGGTCCCCCCGTTTTACTGAAAAATGAGCTTCTGACTTAGGTTGCATGGGACGTCAGCAGGTCACCTTACCCGTCATGGGGACACCTGCCCAGGCCACACAAGTGCTCTGGCTTAGGTTGATGACCGCCCCCCCAGGCATTACCCATCTCTGAATACTCATTATCATACATGCTCAATCGTGTGAGCTGCAGAGTTAACTGCTGCCAAAGATCTCAAAGTGGTGCTGGGCTTGCAATCTGTGTGTTCGACACAGAAAAGACCAACAGAAGTCCTAACCCACCCATAGCCAGGAGGCTAAAGGCAATTGAGCCATTCCCTTCCTTAACAAGCCTTACTGCAAATTGTGGAGTCCTTGTAAGGTGGTATCCCATAGGCAAGTGGAACTTGAGTTTTATAAATTTTACAATTTCAAAGCCAATTCAAATGTATAATTGTAGAATTAAATTTATCATGCCCAATAGAATGAAAGATTAACTAACTGTGGTAGCTACTTTTGCTGCCAGGGTTTCCATTGTGCTAGCTGTAGTAACCAATTAAGAAATAGCAATCCCAGAAACAATAGCAGCAGTGGCCACCACCGCTATAACAGCAATGTCAGATTCCCTTCTGGAGCATGTGAGCATCATCTGTGTCTAACTGCCACAGTCCACTGGCATGGACACAGCTCCAGGAACACGAACCGCCAAGGCCCATTTTTCTTGATCCCAGCACAACTTAAGCTGGCATCTCTGCAAAAGAAAAACTGAGAACCATAAAGGAAAACAGACAACAAACAAGGAGCAGAACTAATGGTCTCATAATGGCTACATTCAGGCTCACAAATTATAAGGTATCTTCAAAAGGGCTAGATGAATTTCAGGAGGCCAATAAAAGTTGCACAGAGCCATTCCTGAAAAGGTAGGTACTACACCAGCTTGAAGAGAATTACGAAAATGAAAAAGGCTTAGCTGGTATGCTATTGTTAACAAATGAAGGTCAGTGATCTTCAGAGTTATCCTTAATCTCCAAGGTGTCTGGGTGACACGTTCTCAACATTTTTGAAAAAAGTTACCATACATTATCTTCTGAAGAATCCAACCACATGGCTACAGTTCCTAGGCTTACATTAATGTTTGCCAAGGCTGGCCATATTGGGCTCTCAATCCCCATTGGCATCAGAAGGGGAGAGTTTTTCACGAAGGCCCAATAGATCTCTGCCATGTCGGGATTCAGCAGCAGCCACAGGGTGCACACAGCGCTCAGGAACAAAACGGCTTGTCAGGTAAAGACTCTTGTGCAAAGTCAGGTGACTGATGACCTTAGTTCATGTTCTGGAGCTCTCATGGTGGAAATGGAGACTCAATCTCTTCTGAATGTTGTCTTCTTAACTGCCACATGCATAATATATTGTGATGTATGCATGCCCACCATCATAAACTCAACACACAGCATAAATACATGTAAAAGAAATTCTGCTTCCTTCCATTTCCTTTACAGGACCCATTAATCAGCTTTATTAAATTTCTATTTAATCTGAGAGTTGCATTTTAATCTCTAAAAAGGAATCATGTTTTGACCACCTCATCTATGAACTAAGATTACATTTCTATGTGAGTATATAATCAACTGATTGCAGAGAAAAAGGTTTCCATGGTACTAAGGGTGTTACAAAGCAATACGGCATAAAAATACATTTTTGGACTAAAGAAAACTAAAATTACTTTCCCTTTCAATGCATGAAAATTAATATCCTTAAATGGAATTTTCTTCTTAGCATGTAACCATCCCCTTGTCCTTGATCCACCATAATTCTTCACTGTCTTGAAAGTACTACAACCTATTGCTCGGTCAGGTCAGTGCTCTCTAGCCATGAGAAACAATTCCTCCCTGAAGCTCTCCTCTGTGTTCTCTTAGGCTATCTGATTTGTAGCACAGTGATTTACCTCAGCTTCTAGCTTCCTAGTGAAAGTGAAGTCCTTATACTGTAAGACAGTATATTATACTCATCTCTGGGTGGAAATATGTAAGGGTTAAGTGTCTGGGATCAGGATAATATCCTGTTTATGTTCTTGGGTGGCTTACTAGCCACATCTACCATCAAATATTCTTTGGAAATATAGACTTGCTTCAATGAGAAATTCATAAAAAGTACATGCACAATGTAAGCAGTGAACAGTAAAAATACTATTAGCTGTTAAGATTTTTGATACACTTTGTATATGGAGGTATATAATATTTAAAGTAATCATATTTGTAGAGAAGAAAATATATGTTGGTAGTATCCTCTACAAGTGCTACTTACCCTATTTTATTTCAAGAATAACTAGTCTCTCCCCTGGCTCCCTGTCTTTCTTGTTCATGCCTCCTTATTAAGTTAGTATTTACTGGTCTTTCCCATTGTTTAAAAGTGTATTTTAGAATTCTGGAGTATAAAAAATATTAGATATTGCTTTATATTCAGGGGTTGTTTTTTTTGTTTTGTTTTGTTTTCTTTGTTTGCTTTTTCTTCTCAATGAATATCTGGTAAACATTTTGTCTATGGCTTGAAATATAAACCTCATAAGTATAAATAAGTCTTTAGCTTCTTTACACACTTCTCTGCCTCACATACAATATGCATATAGAGTTTCTGTTCAACATATACTCAAAGCCACTCCTCAGACATCAGCTCTGGCTTTCTTTCCCCCTTCCACAACAACTTGTCTTCAAGTTCTAAAACTTCTCCTTTCCCATCTTCTCTTCCTCTTGAGCTTCATTTCAAGATCTTGCTATCTCTTGGCTGATTCACTCTACAACTCTTCTCTAGGTTTTCTACCAAAGGGAGTTAAAGACCACAATTGGTTCCTGCACAGCTCTGCTGAATGGATTTCTTGAAGCTGATATATATTTTTTTTCTGTTTGAAACTCTACCACGAATCACCATCAAGTTCACAATAAATACCTTTTAAATACCTTAGATAGTGTGTCAGCCGCCATCCCTCTTAATTATGCCATTCAGGTTCACCCTTTTATATTTTATTTCCCGAAGTAACTGTCAGGAAATTTCTGTGCGTAAATTTGGATTGTCTTTGCAACTATTTCTTAAACTCACATTGAAAACAGCACAACCAAAATAACATCCTTGTGTCTTTACCACTCCTATGAAATAATCCTGTCTTTAAGAAGTTGCCACATTTATTTGTGATGTATATATCGACAAGCATTTGGAAAGCATGCTGTGAAATGGTAGATGGAGAACACAGGGCAATTTGCACGAGTTGGTCCTCTTCTTGGACTGTGTGTATCTCAAGAACGAACTCATCTTGTTGGACTTGGCCACCTAGATGTCCCTAAAACGTGCACGTTCCTCATTTAAGTCATGCCAGCTCACCACAGACATGGGCCATACTTCTAACTGCACATCACTGAATGTGCCATTTCATGGTTTTATCTTTTCTTCTAGAATGCCAAAAATGTAAAGATGAAGACCTGATCCCCAAGAATTAGCATGCATAGCCATGTATCTATAGTTATTGATAGTTGTTTTATTTTATTTTGGCTTTTTAGACAGAATATCATACTAAGTCTCCTGTGTGTTGTGCTTATAGGTGTGAATTACCATACCCAGTTCATAGGTACTACTGTTGCTAATATTACACCATGAGTCCCTAAATAGACCCTAACAAGTTATTACGGAAGGAAGGGTGAAATTGCAACATCAGTTTATGAAAATACACTAATTTTTTATTTGAGAATTTTTAACAACTGATTTCGTAATGTCTGCAAATCACAAAAAGCTTATTATTGTTGATGAATTGGATTGTTGAAGAGGAAATTTTAAAATCTCAAAGGAATTTAAGTAAATTATTTTTAAATCCTTTTTATTTGTTCACTGTCCATGAATATATAAGCACCATAAATTAGACTGGATGGATAAAAAAAGAACAATAAATTGGGAAGGGTTGAGGAGGTAGAAGATGAGTATTGAAGAATTAGGGGGAGAGTAGGGCTGAATTTGATCAAAACACATTAGAAGAAATTCTCATGTTCAGTTCTGATTTTGTTACTCTGTCTTTTAGTTTGGATAAGGGTTTATCTATCTTGTTGATCTCAAAGAACCAACTCCTTGTTTCATTCATTCTTTGTATTATTCTTTATTTCTACTGTATCAATTCCCATCCTTAGTTTATTTCCTGACTTCTGCTTTTCTTGGATGTATTTATTCTTTTTGTTCCATACCTTTCAGATGTGCTGTTGAGTTGCTAATAAGAGAGCTCTCCTATATTTTTATGTGGACACTTAGTGCTATGAACTTTCCTTCCCAACACTGCTTTCA